>JANHZU010004003.1:36151-46612 GCA_032468055.1 Acrochordus granulatus
CATAATGCGCAGGAAGGACTCATTAGAAAAGACTGTGATGCTGGGAAGGATTGAAGGGAAGAGGAGAAGGGGATGGCGGAAGATGAGATGGATTGACAGCATAGTCAGTGGGATGGGTGTGGGCTTGGGAAGACTTCAGGAGGCAGTGCAGGACAGGGCAGCCTGGCATAATGCAGTCCGTGGGGTTGCGAAGAGTCAGACATGACTGCGCGACTGAACAACAAAAAATCATGAGTTTAATCATTCTTTATCAGAGCAATGCTGCTAAATGCATGTGTTTCAGATATTCCAAGTTAACACAATAAGATTAGCATAACTTTCTAATTTTAAAACAAACTGTATCTATTATGAGTTTTCTTAAGAAAGAAGTCCAGTTATACTTAGCACAATTAAAGGTTACCCTGCCAATCGTAACCAACTAGGGTGCAGTGCTCATTCCTGTTTCCAAGCCAATGTTCATCCAAGGATGCTTTTGTGATCATGTGGCTGGTATGACAAGATGCCCAAGGTGCACGGACACTGTTACCTTTCCCAGCAGAAGGGGGGTACCTATTCATCTTCTCGTGTGTGCACACTTTTGAACTGCTAGTTTGGCAGGAGCTAAGGCAGAACAGCAGGAGCTCACCCTGCTGCATGGCAACACCAGGTCTTGAACTCGGGCTGTTGACCTTCCAGATGGCAAGCCGAGCTCTTAATTGCTTGCACTACCACAGCCTCATTTACTACTCTACACACAATTACTATAAATTCATTGATTTAACTGAGTCTGATTTGAAACAATTGTGTTTCGGATTACCCTGAAATAAATGAAGCTGAAATAGCATTTTCTGAGAGCTAAATAACTGAATAATTAAAGTTGGAATAAAGATTAAGCAAGAGGCGCAGTGACACAAGCGGTTAAGAGCTCGGCTTGCTGGCTGGAAGGTTGGCAGCCCGAGTTCAAGACCCAGCGTTGCTGTGCAACAGGGTGAGCGCCTGCTGTTCCACCTCAGCTCCCGCCCACCCCATGGTTCAAAAGCATGCAAATGTGAGTAGATAGATAGGTACCATCCCTTCCGGCAGGAAGGTGACAGTGTCCATGCGCCTTGGGTATCTAGTCATGCTGGCCACATGACCATGGGAGCGTCTTCAGACGAGCACTGGCTCTTTGACTTAGAAACAGGGATGAGCACTGCACCATAGAGTCGGTACCGACTGGCAGGGTAAACCTTTTATAAATATTAAATATATTCTGGATGATTTCTGTCAACTGAATGATGAGTGCACATTATCACAGTTCTGAATTATATGTATGTGAATTATCTAGATGGATTAGTATTTTCCATGGATACATATTAACTTGCAGTTTTCTTTTGAGTAGTTACTTCAGGATGGGTGGGGAGGAGAACAAGCAGAATAGCCTGAAGTCCTAAATGTATATGTTTAAAACTTTTAATATAATTTTAAAAAATGAAGTTTTTCTTTTAGGCAATTCCCAAGCCAATTTTTATCCAGTGAGATTTGAATAAAAGGACACAGAGAAAAAATATAAAATAAAAATGGAATGTTTTTTCCTCTAATGACAGGCAGTACTAGGGGAAGCTAGATGTCTTATACATATCTTTGCCTAGTAATAACCAGTATGTTTGTACTATGACATCATGACAGTTAAAAAGCAACAGGAAACGAACATTCTGTTTGTAAAATACCAAAATTGCATCTACAGTCAGAAAATAATAACATCTGTGCAACAAAAATAGATAAAAGTGAAATAATTGCTGTACAAGCTAATGTATAGTCACACAGGAATACCATCATGTTCAGAGAGTTATTTGCAGACAGGATTACAACCTTACAGCCTTATATAAACAAGTTGTTTAAGATGTATTAAATATTTCAATGATATCAGTTTGCGTTCCTAGTGGATACATGTGTTTTGAAGAGGTTTTTATATACGATACATATATGCTATCATTTGGGATTATTAACAATGATATTTAATAACAAGCACTTTTTAAATGATGTTTTTAAAAGTATTAGGTACTAAAACATTTTTGAAATTAATAGAGAAGTACAATTGAAATATTGCTGAGTCAGATTTTATTTACTATTTCTCTTTGTACTTCATCTTCCCCAATACCAACTATCTTGATGTTTCATTCTGTGTATCTTGCAAAATTCTAGCATCATTATTACATTCCATTAATCAAATTTGTCTCCATAAAGTAAAACATATCTGGAATTAAAATTCCTTTAATCCATCACTTCTAGTCCAGCACCTTTCAGCTTGCAAATCCCAGAGTTCATTGCCAGGAAAACCAAAGTCCTGGTCAATCTGGGAAATTCCAAGTTGATGGATAATGCTTCAGTCTATTGTGCATTCTTTCCAGTGTATTCTCTTGATTATCACTGGGGAATGACATGTATCTCATTCCATGCTGCTGAGATATACACTATTGCCTTTCTTATATTTTGTGTTACATCTCAAATAAAAACAAATCAGGAATATTTTTATTATGTTGAATTTTACCTCTGTATTTAGCTTAAATGAACTTTTAAGGTATACACAATTTAATGAAACCAATAGATTCAATTAAACTTTGTGTGCTTCTGCATTTTTCCATAATAAATATTAGGAAGTAATATTTGCACAAGAACACATATTATTTTCCTTTCTTGGCCCAACCGTTTTCTCAACTTGGTTAGCTGTACACAATTCTACATCTACTAAAGATATCACAGGTGCCCCACTGATGCAAAATGGGGACCCTGGTTTCTCAAACTGTTTGGCTAATAGCCCTATGCATCATTTGAAATAACAAAAACCGCTTCTTCTAAACATCGTAACTTATAAAAGTATTAAATTTTGGAAGGTTAATCATGGTTTAGGATATTTTCCTGCAAACCTAAGTATTTTATCCTGTGTAATTCTGATCTGAATTAAATCTCTGCAGATGTGTGTGTGAGAGTTTGTTTCGTTTTAAAATAAATATCTTAGTGCATTCCATTCTTTATTATTCATGTAAGTGTTTGAAGATAACAATAATACTTGCTGAGCCAGGGGGAGGAGCAGTGAAGCATGGGATCATCGTGGAATCTCTTTGCATCCTCAAGTGTCAGAAACACTTCTGAGGGGCTTTGAACCTTATCTTAGCTGTGCTGGTATTCACCAGTTGGGCAAATTCTTGTATTATGAAGTACGATTAAATCTGTTAGCTTGAACTTCATTGTCTGGGCTTAGTCCTTTGCACCTGACAGTAACTTACCTAATTTTATTTTCTAGGTATTTGAGAAACTAGTTATTCTAGGAGTAGACATAGGGCAGATTTTGATGTCAACAAACTCCTTTTTTAAAGTTCAAACAAACAGGTAAGTAAACCAGTCAGCTACTCATTAGTTACAAAAGCCTTGACATCTGTCAGTTCTGTCATTTCTTCCCTTTTGGGAGTAAAGAAAGACTGGTACCAAAGGAAAGGTGCCCAGGAGTAGGCTATATTTGCAGTAGGCCCCAGGCTGTCTTCATCTCCCTGGATTACTTGTTGAATAATCAACAAGCATCAGAATATCCTCTTGGACACAATAACATGAGAAAATTAGCAGTACTTTGCAGTATTGGATCCCTGGCACATCTAAACCAATAGTCTGTTCTCACAGTGGCCAAACGACTAAACAAGAAAGCCCACTAATCTCCTAGCAAATGGCCTTCAGAGACAATTACACTCCCATCAAGGCTAATAACCATTGATTCTCAAGACTTCCATGAATTCATTTGATCTTTTTTTGAAGCCAGCCAAGCTGGTAGACAGCATTACATTTCATGATAAAATTGCTGATTGATTAGGGAAAACTTTAAAATTAAAAGAGACAAGAATGACCACATTCCTGGCTTGGGGACAATGTCATGAATATGCAGCAGAATGAAGAGGTTTTCAGGATGTGTTTATACTGTGTTCAAATGGAAATGGTGAAAGGCCCTCAGATAAAGAGTTTTCAGGGAGACTTGATACACAAAGTATTTGAAATTATATTTTTCAATGTACACTGCCAAGATTTGATTGTGATAGCACAGAAATATGTTTAATAAATGAATAAATATCTTCCAAATCCACCTTAGATTTAAAAATGCTTTTGAGTATATTAGAACAAGACAATGTGCTAAGAAAAGGTAATGTAACTTGTATACTTACTCTGTGAATTCTAGCTTTTAAATTTCAGAGACTTATAGCTTATTTATCTATTTACTTGTATTAAAATCAAGGGATGGAGCTGCTTCTCTCACTTACCGTGTACTGGATAATCAAGAAAAGGTTCCTGTAGTAGAAATTGATGAGAATGGTCAACTTAGTTCTCATTCTCACATTGGACTATCAGCAATAGAAATAATTTCCCAAGAATCATTTGGAATCAACCAGACTCTTGTTGTTGCTGTCAAGGTATTATGTTCCAGTTCCTATCAATGAGTATATAATTCTAACTTGCTAAAGGATTTTTGGTGTATTTAAAATTAAAATTTCTGTTATGCCAAGGAAAATAGGTTCAAGGAAATAGCTAAAGCTTTGAGTCATTTAAAGAGGATGGCAAAGTACTGTTTTCATTTTATTGTCTGATAAAAACTTTGTAAAATGCATAATTTGTTAAGGATGACTAGAGTTTAGAAAATATTATTGTATAATATTGATTGATTCATTCATTCAGTGCCATGAAGTTGGTGATGACTCTTAGCAACTGTGGAGACAGATTTTCTCCATGATGATCTGTCCCTAACCTGGTCTTTCAGGTCTTCAAACAAAGTTACCTTTAATAACATGCTTGCAAATTCCCTGACTTAATAGATTACTGCAATTAATACTGCTGCTAGTTTGTTTAGAGTTTTGGGAAGATAATAATAGGAGAAACAAAAGTGCTTCTTGAGTAATCATCCCTAAAAGGCTAAAACATGGACAAATGAAGTAGTACCACTGTTGGATAGAATGAGGAGGCTATCTCAGGCACTTGAATTTAAATGTTATTAAAAAGGCACCAAATCTATTATTTTCATTGATGGTTGTTATTATCATCATCCTGTCAAATGTTGGAAAGATATTTTTTACCTTGGATGTTAAAGCAGACGTAATTAAAATCCCAAACAATGAATAAGATCAAAAGCATGTCTATTAGTAGAGGAAAAAGTAATTCAAACAATCATACAGTATAACTGCTTATATATATTTTGAGCAATAACAAAAATTATTTCATTTTTTTACTGACAATGTCAAACAGGTAGCCCCTGTTTCCTATCTGAGAATATCCATGAACCCAATTTTCCACACCAAAAATCATGAAACTCTACAGGCATTACCATTGGGCATCACCTTGAGTTTGACTATCCATTTCCATGACAATTATGGAGATACTTTCCACTCACAAAATTCCATGCTTCACTTTGCAGTCAACAGGTATTTGATCAACATTTGATTGGTATAAATTTGTTTAGTCTGGTTTAGGAACATGAATTTTGATGAGCATCTGCTAAAGCATTTCAGACCGACAACTATCTATCCTCTATGTGAAGATGCACAGTTGAGAACATTTCCATTATCATTTGTGATTCTTGATGATATAGTTCGATTATTCTATGGCAATTGTCAGGTGCTTTATATATCAGGAGAATGGTGTATGTATTAATGTTATATCCCTGTACGGCCAGCATCCCTGAATTAGATGAAGAAACTGAAGAATGTAGTTTAGCATATTGAGAGGGTGCATGTGGCTCTACCAGATTGGTAGGTAGAAAACTTTTTCAATTTGTTAATACTGGACAGTGCTTTACATTTATTGTCAAAAAGGTGCATTGGGGCATGGAGAAATGAATGTAACACTTATCATCAGTGTTTAAATCAGCCTCATATTTATCTAGGAATACTTGGTAACTACAAAGGGCAGCTGCAGGATCCCAGTAAAAGCAACTGCTGCTTTCAAGAGTTATGAGCAAAATAATTATTTAAAAAATAATAATTAAACTCATTTAACTGGAGTTAAATTTGTTTTATACTATTTCCAAGAAAAGCACATATGACAGTATCAGTCATTTGTAAGGCAAACAACCCCAATTAATAAATGACAGGTATTTGTATATACATATACATATATTTGTTTGAACATTCTATAATAGTTTGCTGAGTTTCTGTTTAATGCTGTGTATACTGGAGTTAAAAATATCTTAAAAATTGGTCCACTGGGAATGAATGAAAAATATATCCAAAGCATATTAGGCAAGTATAAGGGATGTAACTTTTCATCTTCTTGTATTACAACATTCACACTTTCCTCCCCTTGACTGTTAATAATAATAACTTGTTATTATTTTATCTACAGAGATGATTTTTTACAGATTGGGAAAGGGACCTCTAACAATACTTTGGTAGTTCGAACAATGAATGTTGGACTAAGTTTGCTTAAGGTTTGGGATACAGAACACAATAATATTGCAGACTATGTGCCTCTTCCTGTCCAACATGCCATCTCTCCTGAGCTAACAGATATTATTGTAGGTGATGTCATGTGTTTAACCTCATCACTGGTAAACCAAGATGGTAAGACTACTTTGAATAATAATTGGCATTAATAGAGAGTACAGTGTGTATTGTCATGGAAACATTTTTTGGTTGTATGCAAGGCACATATTCAAAATAACCAAATACATTACTCATTCTGTTGTTTACTCTCAAATATTAGTTCTTGTCCTTGCTTAGAAGATGAACAGCTTGATCAGCTCCTTTGCATATAATTATATCAAGTCAATGTGTTATTTTTTTCTGAATGGTTGTCATTTTAATTCATGTTTTAAATAATTTGTTACTATATTAAAGATATATTTTATACAATGCTAGTTATTGTATGTATGAAAGGAAATAGATAATTATTTTTTTTCAGTCATGTAGCATTTATGAATAGGAGGGATATTTTGTTGATCCTATATTTTAAAGTTCTTTGTAGAATTGATGTAAGAACTGATGTACAAGTATTAAAATGTGAATGCAAACAGGACTTAGTGTTGCCAAGCTGGATTTCTAGTTTGGAAGATATCCTATACAGTCATTGCTCAGTTTATGAGATGGAATTTTCACCTGTAGCAGCAGAGCAGGAGGATTAGGCCAACTCAGCTTTCCCAAAGGGAGACATGGATCAAGAGAATGTGAATTCATAAGGTGGAGGTGGGAGGGGGAAAGTTTCAGAGTTGCCACAATCTAGAATCTCTCAGGATATATCTAATAGGTTAGAAAGTTATAACTTTAATTTGGCAAGATTCTCTCTATTAAATATAAGCAAATAAAGGATTGGATCAATTGGCTCTCACTGTTTCATCTCTGGCCTTGCAGTAGCACAGCCTGAGCAAAGGAGAGGCAAAAGGGGACTTTCTGAACCATGCAAAGTAATCTCAGCTTATCAGAACAAAAAGTGCTTCCATGTACAAAAACGTGTAACATCCTTTCAGAAGGATGAAAACTATTATAAAAAGAAAATTTTAAAAAATAAAAACTTTAATTAAAAAAGACCAAGAAAGAGCATTTTGATATTATGGTCAGTGTAGCAATCTCATCAGTACTCCATTTCCTTGTGATCCCTAAATCTGTGGATAAAGCCACATTTAAAGGCATTTCTGGAAATATGACAGAGATGGGACCAATCTCAGTTCAGAAGGAATGATGTTCCACAAGGTAGAAATCTCATCTCCTGGGTCTCATCAGATATAGCTCCTTAGAAGTCAGGACCTATTACATATCCCTTCTGCTGGATCTGATGGCATGGGCAGATATAATAGGAAAAAGATGGTCCCTCAAATAAATAAAACATTAATGCCACAGCTGTAATCAGCAAAGCACTCTTTTGTTCAACCCGACAGATTTTGATACGCTGGCTAAATACGCTAAAGGATTAAAAGTGCTTTTCCCAGGATAATTCCAGGAGGGGAGATACAGTTTAAAAATAAATATATGGGTATGATGCAGATCCACAAGTGCTGCTTGAATGCTGCAACTTTACTATAGAGAGGGGATTGCCTCTGTTTCAAAAGAAAGATTTTTGTATTGTGGTATGTGCATTTATGAACATTTATTCAATTTTATAAGACAATATTCATAATGCTACCATTGTATTTATAAAAGTAGAAATATTACAAATACATTTTTATTAAAAGTTTGCATGTATCCATGCCAGATGCTACTTCTGTGGAAAATTATTAAGTCTGTTATGATTGGCAGCTGCAATATGATTATTTTTACAAACACACTTTTTCATAGGTTTTTCAGGAACATGGAGTTCTTCTTCAAACAGTATTCTTCAGATCAATTCAAAAGCAGGAGTAGCTGTAGCAAGAAACTCTGGAAATGTTATAATATATTATGAGATACCTGGATTGTATAAAACATATAGGGAGGTAAATCATTTCTGAAATTCTCTTTATTATATTATTATTTTATTTAGGTATGTATATTTAGAGTTTTTTATCTTAGAACTAAGATATTTATGTCACCTGAGATGTATTATTTTATTACACTAAAGTCCTTAAAATTTATTAATTACTGCTCATGTCAATACTAATTGGATAATATCAAAGAGCTTATAGTTTCTAAAATAAGAAAGAATCCATTTATAATCATAGCAATCTATTGTTTGAGGAGGCATCATTCTTCTTCATAGGTCCTCCTAATTTATAGAATGATCCATTAGTCATAGATTGCCAATGATTTTTGCTGCCACCATGACAGAGCAATAAGTCAGAAGAATGGATCATTAATATTCATTTGGGACCAATCAAAAGCCAGTGTGAAATCACATACTGCAACAGTTTGTGCAGCATATAAACCACAATACTGGTGGACCAAACAATACCTGACAATACCTTGCAGAAATATTCATGGCATAGATCCTCTAGATTTCTTCATCAAAATCTGATAAAATATCCATCAAAACATAGGTAGCGTCATCTGCATAGAATGAGTCAGTGGAACAAAACAGGAATTTGAAGCAGAGGCTTTATTGCTTGCCACTCAGAACCAGTTGAGTCGCTCAATCATGAGCTTGAGTCGCTCAATCTTTGCAGTCCCATGGACCACAGCACACCAGGCCTTTCTGTCCTGCCCTGCCTCCTGGAGTCTGCCCAAATCCACACCCATCATCAATCAGCATCTACAATGCTATCAAACCATCTCATCCTCTTCTATCCCATTCTTCTTTTGCCTTCAGTTTTTCCCAGCATTATGGTCTTTTCCAATGAGTCTTCTCTTTGCATTATATGGCCAAAGTATTTGAGCTTCAGCTTCAGTATCTGTCCTTCCAATGAACAATCAAGGTCGATTTCCTTTAGGATTGCCTGATTTGATTATTTTGCAATCCAAGGGACTCTCAAGAATCTTCTCCAGCACCACAATTCAAATAGATCAATTCTTTAGTGTTCAGCCTTCCTTATGGTCCAGCTCTCACAGCCATACATTACTACTGGGAAAACCAGAGCTTTGACAATATGGACCTTTGTGGGCAAGGAAATATCTCTGTTTTTTAATATGCTATCTAGGTTTGCCTTAGCTTTCCTCCTAAGAAGCAAGTGTCTTTTAATTTCATGGCCACAGAAATGGTCTGGTACCCCCATCTCTTTAAGAATTTGCCACAGTTTGTTGTGATCCACAAGTCAAAGGCTTTAGCATATTCAATGAAGCAGAAGCAAATGCTTTTCAGGAATTCCCTTTCTTTCTCCATGATCCAGCAAATGTCGGCAATTTGATCTCTAGTTCCTCTACCTCTCTGAAACCCAGCTTGTTCTTCTGGTGGATCACATACTGCTGAAGCCTAGTTTGTAGTATTTTGAGCAAACCCTTGCTAGCGTGTGAAATGAGTACAATTGTATGGTAGTTTGAACATTCTTTGGCATTGCCCTTCTTTGGGATTGGAACGTAAACTGACCTTTTCCAATCCCGTGGCCACTGTAAAGTTTTCCAAATTTTCTGGTTTATTGAATGTGACACTTTAACAACTTCATTTTTTAGGATTTTAAATAATTCAGCTGGAATAGTAATGTATCCTAAGACCCACTCTAGGATGTCTGGCTCTAGGGCAATGACCACACCATCATGGTTATCAGGGACATTTAGATCTTTCTTGTATCGATCTTCTGTGTTTTCCTGCCACTTCTTAATCTCTTCTGCTCCTATTAGGTCCTTACCATTTTTGTCCTTTATCATGCCAATTTTTGCACAAAAGGTTCCCTTGATATCTCCAATTTTCTTGAAGAAATCTCTAGTCTTTCTCAGTCTGTTGTTTTCCACTATTTTTTTGCATTGTCCATTACAGAAGGCTTCTTATCTCTGCTTACTTTCTCTGGAAATCTGCATTCAGTTGGGTATATCTTTCCCTTTCTCTCCTGCCTTTTTCCTGCCTTCTTTCCTCAGCTATTTCTAAAGCCTCATCAGACAGCCACTTTGCTTTCTTGCATTTCTGTTTCTTTGG
>JANHZU010004003.1:84279-98830 GCA_032468055.1 Acrochordus granulatus
TTCTGAACCTTATGTTTAGTCCACTTCTGTGGCAGACAATATTGGAAAGTTTTATGATTATGAAAACTAATCAGTTACCATCTGGTTGATTTCAAGATGACCAATCCATTTTTTTCCATTTTGTTCTCTATCTGTGGTTCCTCCCACATTCATCTGAACATAAAATCATCCTGGAACTGAAAAACAAATGACAGAAAGATCTTGCTATGTCTTCATTCTCAGATAACATCACAATCTGTTTGATTCCTGTAAACACAAGTACTTGGAAATTATCTTACATTAGGGTCTGAACACAGGCATAAAAGGGAGCAATCTTCAGAACTGGCTGATAGGAAGGGAAGGAAATGCATTTAAATGGGTGGAAAAGATCCTTTAAAAATCACTGGGGTGTTTTACTGCTGATTTGAGACTGAGATGAGAGGAGAATGGGAAGAGAAGTAAACTTAACTGAGTCCTGGAATGAACAAATTCCATGGGGGAAATGAAATGGCAAGGAAGAGGTAAGAGGGAAAAATGAGAAAACATTGTTCCAGCTATATGATTCCAGAAAAAGACAGATTCACATTCCTGCACACTCTGAAGAACCTTTTTGAGAATGAATCCAAAGTACTTGTCTGTGAAGACTCTCACTCGTCCAGGGTAATCCAAAGTACTGCAGAAACCTAGTAAATATAGATTTGGATGATGTGGTAAAAAAAGCCTATCTTTGTTTACAGGGATTGATTGGTCATAGAACATTGGGAACAAGACTTTCCCTGCAAGCTTTTAGTATTACTCAAAACTATAATGTCTTCTTAGATAAGTGGACATGGAGAGCATGTGTATGTTTGTTTAAACTTGAGCAATAAATTAACTGTTAAGAATTAAATTCTTCATTAAAAATCTTAATTTTGCATTAGATTTCTAGAAGATTCTTAGTATCTAATCCATACCTGCTTTTGACAGGAATCATGAAAATAATATCCATTTGGCATAAATGGATTCCTTTACTCCTCTCTTAAACCATCTATCTTCTCTGTCCAAAATGTGAACATTATTGTCCTCAAATGTCCGTTTTTTTAAATGACGGAAAACTTCCAATTCTGATCCTGTGGTGGTGTTTCTCCTGTGCTGAGCCATCCTTTCGTATAAAGACTGTTTGGTTTCTCCAGTGTAGAGTTCTAAGCATTCCTCTCTGCACTGGACTGCATATACTACATTGCTCTTATGTTTTGGTATTTGATCTTTAGGGTGTACATGCTCTGCTCAGTGTGTTGGTGGATTTGAAAAACACAAGTATGTGGTGTTTCCCAAATATCCATTTTAACTTCTCTGATACACTGGATGCATGAAGAATGACAAAATTCTTTAACTGACTCTGATTCTCAGCTCTGCCTGCCATTCTTTTGTTGGATCTAGATACAGTACTGATTTAATAAAGGCCCAATATGGATACCCACAGGCCTTATAGGAACTGTCCTCAGGTGCCTGCTTTCTTTGTTTTTGGCATCCATGGAAGTGGAGATGGTTTCTGCCCTGTGATTTAGTGCCCTGATGACTTATAGTTTGTGCTGAAGTGGATGGTGAGAGTCAAACAATAGGTATTGGGTCTATGTATGAGAGTTTCTGGTAGATCTCTATTTCTAGCTTGCCACAGGTCCCAATAAGAACCTCACAGTTAAGGAATGTCATCCTGTTGTTCTTGGTTTCTTCCCTGATGAACTTGCTGTTTCAGTCTACAATGTTTACACAGTCTGTATCTCCTGGACCTTGATTTTTACCCATATTTACCAAACGAGCCAAATTAGGTTAAGTGAGATAAAAGCCACCCTGGAAGACATATATGGATCCCTAACCAACTTTTTCTCAGGTTAAAGAAGCTGCTTCAATAAGCAGCAATGTCTCTAACCAAGAAAAAGAAGTCCAGTTGCTATGACTCACCTCCAGACACTTCTACCTGGATAACTGAGAATCATCATCAGAATTGGGACTGTCTCATCCCAATGGGTTCAGCCGACCCCACCCTTGCTTTGGATCCTGTCAGCCAGTGAATTTCAGTTGTCAAGGTCCCATAATTTATTTTTATTTCCATTTCTCTTATTGGTAAAATAGATAGCTGTCACTGTAAAGATATAATTTTTTGTTGAATACTTTTCTTTTCTGGGGATTTAATTCTTTCATTTTATTTAGAATTGCTTGTGTTTTCTTTTGTCTCTTCATTTTGAGTTTGCTATTTTGTATGAAATGTTCTCTTATATTGGCCTTCCTTGCATTATAAACTATCGTTAGATGGTTGTAAAGCCTTTATATAGGCACATATTCCTAAATACCAGTGTCTTTGCCCATGTGTATTAATTTGCACCCCCACATGGCTAACATGATCATCAGCCCACTTTATTTTTAATTTGTTTTCTCCTGTCAATTGTCCTACAGACTCTTCAATTGTTTTAACTTCTTCTCTCATTTCCTCTTTCATCTGTGCAAATCTTTCATTCTCCCTTCAAATTCTACCAAATCTCATTTTGTGACCTCTTTTTTCTGATGTATAACTGGAGGACCGAAGGAGTTAATTATATAATTACCCAGAGTTAAAAAAACATACATAGTTTTGACATCAATTGTTAGCCATGGTTAAATTCATGATTTGAGTTTGTATATTAAGTTTCTGCTGCAGTGTAAATCAGGATATTTTGCTGATTAAGTTATTCCAGGTATTGCACTGTTAACACTTCTATGAGCATGTAAATGCCAAGTTTCTTTTTCTATTTCAAAATTTTGTTATAGTTAAGGACACATAATTTACAATGCATTCATTCTAAATACAAAATATATTTATTTCTGAGCATGTGTCTATTTGAATATATCTATACTAGTCCCCATAAGATGGAATATATATTGCAGTGCAAGAGATTTTTATTTTTGAAACATGAGCTTCTTTTTATGCATAAAACATATTTCTATTTTTCAGCCTTGTTTTAAGAAAGCAGTTTTAGAGAGAAAAAAATGTATATTATATTAAACTAAACAATACAACAGCCTCTTCTGTTGTTTCTATTCAGGTGTGGAACTGAATTGGATCCAGTTACAGTCATAGGGAAAGAAATATTTTCGTGAATTGCAAAATCTGCTTTTTTAGAAGTTTGCATAAAATATTTGAACTTTTGAGTATTTTTCTGTTTATCTGAGATAAAAAAGTTATAGTGAAGTAAACAAAAACAACTGAGGGCCTATGAATAATCTAAAAAACTTGTCAAGAATTTTTAAAAATAGAATAGATTTTCTCATGAGGACATGAGAATAAAGTGAGACAGCAATTTATATTTCATTTTTAAAAAACATATTTATCTTAAGAGAATGAGATTCTATACTAGCCATATGCTAATTTTCAGAAATAAGCATAATAACCAACAGCAGATAAAGAGCATTATGAACACTTATAGTTATGTCAGTAGGTTGCCCCTACCATTGTAGCATTAAGCAAGTGGTTACATGTCATCTAACTATCTCTGGTTGGCAAGTACAGGTTTGTTCCCATATTATCAACATACCTTATTTTCAACATTATATTAATACTACCAATCAATCCGAAAAATTCTTTGTGTATAATCTAAAAGTTTAAGTGGCAGTAAACTCGGTTACTATCTGCTTATTATGAAGAATTATATTTTGTCTAATGGTTGAAGCACCAAGCTAGAAACCAGGAGAATCTGTGTTCATGTCCCACTTTAGGAATGAAAGCTGGCTAACTAAAGCTTCTAACTGGGCAAGACTGTTCCCTAGGCATTTTCAGCAGACCCGCTCCTCACTTGGACTCCAACTGGGAATCAATCCAAGCAATTTTGCTGTTAGGTATTCCATAAATTCCTCTGCACAGCCCTGGAAATGATTGCCTGAGTCCTCCTTCTCCAGGCGGGACTGGGTAATCCTGAACAGGACCACTGGGTGACACTTGGGACGTACATTAGGTATGTTTGCCACTTTGAGTTATGTATAAAAATAATGATACTAAATACATACATAATACATACAGTATATACATACATATATACATTAGCCTGGGGAAACAGCACATAATTCCTGTTATTGTAATAGCCCTTTAAATATCTAGTCCCCACAGAAAGTTAAAAAGCACAATATATTGTCTCTGTATTTCAACTGTTGTAACATTTTACCAAAAGTTTCTCTTTTATTCAAAACTGTTAAAAATATTTTAAATGTCCATTAAAATTAAAACATTATTTATTGTTGAGATGGGATAAAGTCTAAAGGTTTTCCATTACAGAAGCCTTCCAAATGTGATTTTTTTGAAGGCAAAAAATACCATTTTCTTCAGACTGAAATATTCTTTGTCATCCACATTAAAAATGGGAAGGACTTCCTTACCTCAGCAAAATACTCATTTTCCACCTACTTTTAAATTGCTCAGTTTCCCATCTCCTTATCTCATTACTTTCAAACAAATTATTAAATATGCCAGGAAAGGAAATCAGTCCAAGCATGGATTCTCATCATGGATGAGCAGTTAGCTATGGGATATCCATAAGTAAGTGAAACAGTTGTTACTTTTACTTGGAGCAAATGCTATCTAGAGGTATTATTTTCTTCTTGTCCTTCCTCTATACCATTACCCACCTCCATTTTCCTTTCTCAAAGCTGTGATTATGCCAGAGTTCTGCATTCCCCTCATTGTTTTGATGGCTTTTTGGCCCTTTTACAGATCAATTACATTTCTTCTGTACAAGAACTTTGCATAACAATGGAAATCTGTACACCTAAAGGTATTGTCTTTGAATCCTCTTCTTACATATGAAAGGTGAAGAAGAAAGAGTATACTCAGATAGGCCAAGATGTCAAAGTAAACCCAGATTTCTCTATTACTTGATAGTAGGACAGATCAGTGTAGATCCAATATGTTTTATTGTTTGCTTTTTGTTTTCTATTTTTTTCGTCCAGATTTTCATTTACAAATCTAGGAAAAAAGTCACCAGACAATTTACAGGCAGGATGAACTTAAAGAGATAGGGGAGTTAACTGTAAAAGTATTACTTTTGACCATAGATGGTCAAAGGCCAGAACTAAATCTTGGATTCAGTAAATTGATGGATTAAATTGATAAGTGTTTTTTAACACTGATTTGAATTTTGACTGATACCATTTTCCTTTGCCATTCTCATTCTCAAATTAGATTTACACTATTCTAACATTGCATTTAACTTAATACTTTCCTGCTCTGAGTCAGAGAAAAAGATGTAGATCTGCTCATTGGGTTAATTTGTATGCTTTTGGAAGAGTCAGCTTAACAGTTAGAGGGCTTAAGCTGGGGCATCTCAATTCCTAAAGAACTTATCTTAAATAGGGGAAAAGATTTTTAGAACTGCACTTAGCATAACTTTATTTATGATTACGTTTATAATCATAAAATATTCAATTTATTAATTGAATAATTATTTTATTCAATATATTGAATCATTTATTTTGTTCAACTCAAGGTGGCATACAAAATGTTATTGCCTCCTATTTTCCCTGTATAGTGGGCTGAGTTGAGAGTGACTGGCCCAAAATCACCCAGCTGTTTTTTGTGCCTCAGGAAGAGCTAGCAATCAGTCTTTGGTTTCTAGTCCAGCTCCTCAGCCACTAAACCAATCTGGGTCTTTATATTTGTCTGGTTTCCAACTAATTGATCTATTTTAACCAACTGCCAACATTAAATGGATTTAGATTAGCAGCGCACCTAGCAACACTAATATACTTTTGTTAGAAACTCTTCTTAAATAACATTGTCACATTGATGCCATGTGTCCTTTATAGTTGTCAATACATACTGAAATAATTGAAGTTTAGAGAAAGTGTTTTCCTATTTTATCCTTCTGCATCTCAAGTGGGTATTCTGCATATGAAAACTGTAGTGGGCGAATAATATACAATAGAATGATTCACAGTATTGTATAAAAGAAAATTGTTGGCATCTATGAAGAGCATGGTGTGATCTCATCTCCACATGTTATTATTCTATCATTTGCCTACTTCATTTAAGATGGATTACTTGTATCTATGGCTTAGTGAAGCATTTGCTTTTCTGCTTGGTCCAACATCAGGTTTTAGAATAAAAACCAGAGCAGATCTCCTTGACAGTATGTGTTTCATATATTATCTCCTGCAGCACTTCCACAGTATTATGATTTCCCCTGTCCAATCTCTCAAAAGCAGTTTGAAGGCAATCCAGAGTATGTTTGTCTTCACTGCTGCCATCCTCAAAAAGCTGAGAAACAGCCAGCCAGCTGCTCTTAACAGCTGTCCAATCAGAGAGGGCAAGAGAAGGCATTCAACCAGTTTTCCATTTCCTTCATCCTGTCTCATGCTTTAAAGAAAATTCCGGGAAAAACAGAATAATTGCATGGGAGGAAATTCAAAGCTGCCAAACTGCTACCTCTCTGTTGCATTTGGAAGACCCTGAGTAACTGAATCTCTGTAAAAGTGGGGTACAAACTGGACCAAGCCCAAGAGGGAAGCTGCTGCTTATGGTATATCAGCCTTCTGATCTTGTCTGCAGAACTAATGCAGGAAATTACTGACCACCTTTTCTACAAAATCATAAAGACATTCATCATTGGATATTATTTTCATATACAGCTAAGATAATTCAGAAATAATTTATATTATTACTGTCATTCATCCACAAAGGAGCAGTTGGACTGATTATATCAGGACGTGTGTTCTAGTGCCACAGAGTACTAAGCAGTTTTTTAAACCCCATAATGTATTTTCAAATACAATAGATGAAATATGGGATGATATTTAGTAATAATTATTTTAAAAAAGAATTTCCGTTTAATATATAGTTAATTATACCTGTTTTATAAGTGCAAACTTATTGTTTAATCTGCTTGAGCATCTGTTGAAACTATCGTGGAGTGCTTTTATTTTTGACACAGAGGGTTTTTATCAGATAATTCAATTACTGAATGGTGAAATGGTGAATTCAATAACTTTACTCCAAATATGATAGTTGTTAGATTTAAATGTTGCAATATTAAATTTTGATGGCTTGTTAACTACAGCAAAATTGGCAAGATTCACACATAACAATAAGCTGTAAACTAGAACCGGTATTTTATTATCATCACCATTACCACCACCACCATTTCCTCTGAGGAACCACAGAGGTGTATGCCCTTTGTGATATATTTTATTTAAAACATTTATATTGCCACCCATCTCATAACCACCTCTGGTAATCAAGAAAACGTTGAACTGGAAATGTTCAGTTTATTGTCCCTTCTACCTTAGTCTCAGAAAGGCCTAACACACATTTTACACATTTTAATTAAAAATTAAAGATTTAGAAAACTGTGTTCATGAGTTTCAGCATCAAAATCTAGATGTGCAATAGGAGAACAAAAACTGAGGGGTGCAAAAACTGCCTACCTTCACCTTACATTATATGTATTTGCCCCAGATCCAAAGCTGAACTCAAACCAGCCACATTATGATTTATGGGCATAGTTTAACCCTGTATCTGGATCCAACCACTAGCATCCCAGGGGTGTGCATCAAAAAAGACAAGACAAATAGTTGTAGGGGTGTGACTGAAGTCTCTTTTATACATGAGACTGGCACATGTACAGAAGAGGTGGGGGTTCAGTCATGCTCTATGAATGTCATTTTGCCTTTTTTAATTTCCATTGCAAATGCTGGTGGAACCAGCATAGAGGAAATATGCTTTAACGTTGAAAGAAACAGCATCTGCTTGTCAGCATAAGCCACGTTCCACAAAGTAACGAAGAACGCAGCTGTTCTACTCTTTGTTCTACAGGGGCACTTCAGTTCATTCTTTTGCTTCATTGAAGTGCTTTTCATTTGACTTGCATTTGAAAATCTAGGATCAAATCACAAAACTTTGAGAGAAGAATATTGCCTATCAACGCCATCTGACTTCATCCAAACAAAACTGGCACTTAGCAGAGTTTGAAAACTTCAGTCTCTGAAACCTCCGCGTGCTTCTGGCCTACAAATTTTGATCTACGGGGTTTAACAAATGACAGACGTTTCTGAGTTTCCAATGTTAGTCAGGGGGTGGCTTAAAACGTTGCATCACAGAAAGTTTAGCTTTTGCCCTGAATCAGTCTTTTATTCAATCTGCATCTGTGAATTATACTCCAGAAGCACTTGTAGTTTCAATAAGTGTGCTCGTATCAAGCTGATGTTATGCCTTGTGTTAAAATTTTATTTCTTCTTACCTCTCTCAATTTCTCCATCTGAATTTATTTTGGTGAGGCAGTGCAATGAACTTCAGTGGGACTAATTAAATAGCTTAAACAAACAGGAATTACCTTCATAATGTGAGATTCGGATTATTACAATGATTCAAAACCAGAACTCTGAAAGAACACAATATTTATAGCTGGCACTTCACATTTCATAATATTTTTTATATCATCTATCCCGGATTATAATGTAGTGAAATGGGCAAACAGTTTGCTTCTTTACCCTTTGTTGGTTTTTTACTGATATTGGGCTTAATACTCTGGCAACTTCTTTAGTTATGGTTGCTATGGGGAGACTGATAATTTTAAGAATGGACAATTGGCAGTAGGTTAAGAAGGGAGTAGAGCTCTGAAGTGAAAACCTTGTTGGTAGAAAATCTGAAGGCTGTCAAAGGGAACCAAGAGGCATTATGTTGCAAAACAGACACTGATGCTTTAAGGAGAGAAGCACTGGAAGACATTTAAGAGGAGGCAATCTGACCAGAGAGAAATGATGCTAGAAGCCAGAAGCAGCAGCATAAGATTACTGTCACCGTCAATGCCACATTGTTGGAATAAAGATCAAGGAACTCTTATATAAACATATATTCATGTCGTATTACCAGGTTCAAAGAAGTTGTAGTTACGAACAATTCCATTCAGAAATATTTTCCTCAATCTTGTTTCGGGAAAGAGTATTTCCTATTGTGTCAATACCATGGCTATGCTAAAAAATTCATGGTATAGTATTTTTATAAAGAAATGGAGGATTTATCCTGATAGCATGTGGAGACAACAAAGTTTCTTCATAGTGAAGACAATTTCACAAAGAGAAATACAATGGAATGCAGCTGTAGCAACCATATTGCCATGCCTAGATACTTAAAGTATAGCCTTTTTGTCTTGAAAAATTTAAAAAACATTTACATGTAAAGGATATTGATATCTAATTTCATGTGGATATAATCTAGGTCATTCCTAATTACAGGACCAATTTACATTCCATTTTTTTTTGTTTGAGTAGCTTATTATACAGCAGGATATTTTTTTCTTAACATACTAGTAAAAACTAGCCGAACAAGAAAATAATAAGGGCCAAACAAGAAATAATAATTCATCTGCTCCAACACCAATACAGTAGAATCAAAACACAGTGGATTAAAAAAAAATAAATTTTTTTTAAAAACATTTAATTTGGTTGACGGGCAGCAACTCGCAAGATGAGCACCACGCGATGAGCTCACATGGGAAATCTCACAATGGAGCCAACGGTTCTCCTTTCTCGCTGCATAAACAGCATAATTAAGTGAAAGATGTTCAAGAGAAGGAACGCCCAAGACTCGGACTCCAGATTCTCTCTCTAGGCAGTCCCTTCCCCCTCCTCTCTTCCCTCTTGTCTCCCTCATACCAGCCAGGACTGTTCTCAAAGCACACATGCATGCACACACAAAAACACACACCCCTTGCCCAGAATCATCCAGCCTGTCCCCTGCTGCCCATCCCTTCTCCCCTCTCATAGCACAGAGGCAGGTTAAGACACGAAACATTTCCAAACCACCCAGGGAAGATCCCCGGAAAGACATTTCTGAGGGAAAAGGCTGTTTTGCCTCGTGCAGCGGTGGCAGCAGTGGATCCTCTGAGCCAGCAGGGGGAGCCAGCCAGCCGAGGCCAGAACCTGCCTTGGAGCAGATCCGATAGTGCTGGTTAGTTTGTTCTATTTCTGCTTTATATCATGTGTTAATCATTGTTACTTGTTTCAGATGTTAGGGATAATCATTTTTACATCAAATTCCATTGAAAATGATTTTTTTGGTGAATATTTTTGGAGGCGTGGAACAGATCGTCCAAGTTTCCATTGTTTCCTATGGGAAACCTCATTTTGCTTTAAGAGCATTTCACACGAAGAGCGTTCTTCCGGAAGGGATTAGTCTTGTCTTGTGAGGCTCCACTATATTATATTAACTTAAATGCCTCGCCTACACTTGAATGCTGCAAAAAGGCAGCAAAATGCCTTTTGAAGATTCTGCATAAGCCAGGTAACATAACCAGTAGGCTGAATCATGCAAACTGGACTTCTTTACTTTCTGGTTTGAGACATTTTGTTGCTTCTTCAGTCTGAGAAAAAGTTGGTTAGGGGACCTCATACAGTGGTGCCTCACAAGATGAGATTAATCCATTCCGGAAGAACTCTCTTAATGTGAAATGCTCGTAAAGAGAAATGCAGTTTCTCATAGGAAACAATGGAAAGTCAGATAATCCATTCCATGCCCCAAAATATTCACCAAAAAATCATTTTCAATGGAATTTGACATAGAAATGATTGTCCCTAATATCTGAAACAAGTAACCATGATTAACACACGAGATAGAGCAGAAATAATGCAAATGAACCAGCACTTAACGGATCTGCTTTGAGGCAGCTTCTGGCCTTGGCTGCTTCTGGCTGCTGTCTCTTAAAGAGGGCCATTTTTCTCTCAGCTTTTCCGGCCGTCGGAGAAGCACTTGGAAGTGCTTCTCTCAGCTTTTCCGGGCGTCGGAGAAGCACTTGGAAGTGCTTCTCTTCAGCTTTTCCGGGTGTCATGGGTGGTTATTCTTAAAGTGGGCATTTATTCTTATCGCGCCGGGATATTCTTAAAGCCGCGTGCACACACAGAAATCTCCCCTTGGAAGTACTTTTTCCCTCCATACCATGAGGAGAGAAGCAACAAAGGGGGAGAGCAGAAATTGTCCTTGTCCTTGCCATAAGCAGAAATCCCCCCTTTGCTTTGTGTGTGTTTGTGCACACGTGCAGGTTTAAGAATATCCCGGCGCAGAGGAGAGGAGGGGGACGGTCTTCCTGGAGATTGAATCAGGAGTCTCCGGAGTTCTCTCTTGAATGCCTTTCACTTAATTTATGCTGTTTATGCAGAGAGAGAGGAGAGCTCCGTTGGGAGATTTCCCATGTGAGCTGATCGTGCGGTGCTCATTGTGATCAGGAACGTAGGCAGAACACATGCATGCTGCTGCCCGCATGGCAATGGAGTAAACCGCGCAACAGGAGGGATGGTAGAATGCATGTATGCTGCTTCCGGTATGGCAATGGAGTAAACCACATGAGAGGAGGGATGGTAGAACGCACGCATGCGGCTTCCGGTATGGCAATGGGGTAAACGGCGCGAGAGGAGAGATGGTAGAATGCACGCACGCTTACTGCATTAGCAGAACGCACGCACGGGGTTGCTGTCTGTAACAATGGAATAAAGCACGAGGTAAGAATCGGCAGAACTCTCGCACGGAATTGCCTGAATGGGAAATACAGAGCGCGCTTACTGATGATGCGCAAGGTTGGCACGAAGTTTCCTCGTCTCATGAGTTGTGGCTCATCTAGTGGAATATTTTTTGATTAAATTTTTTGCTCATCCTGCGAGTTTTTCATCCTGTGAGTTACTCGTCTTGTGAGGCACCACTGTATTTTAAAATTGTTAAAATGTTTCATTTCTCTCTTCTTAAGGGGCTGCAGTTGCCAAGTGGTTAAGCTACTGGGCTTGTCGGCTGGAAGGTCAGCAGCTCAAGTTCGAGACCCAAGTGCTGCCACATAATAAGATGAGCTCCCATTACTTGCCGTAGCTCCTGGCAACCCAGCAGTTCAAAAGCATGTAAAAATGCAAGTAGATAAATAAGTACTACCTTAGTGGGAAGCTAACTGTGTTCTGTGCACCTTGGTGTATAGTTATGCTGGCCACATGACCATGGAAGCATCTTCAGACAACACTGGTTCCTTCAGCTGTGAATTGGAGTTGAGCACCACCCCCTAGAGTTGGCCGTGACTGGAAGGGGAAGCCTTTACCTTTATTTTCTCTTTTCTTACCTGCACTTCACAGGCTAATTGCACATTGTAGATATAGTGAAAGGCCTCTTCTAAAGTCTCTCCCAGTGCTACTGCTCCATGGTTTCTCAAGACCAGCACCTAAGAAACAGAGATATGGGTAACTGGTAGAAAATGCAGAAGTAGTAGAAACCTTTAAAAAACATTAAGTAGAATGGAGTACCTTACAGCTTGGTCCAAGAACTTTCTGAAGATCAATTCTTTCTTCCTGTTCATCCAGAGATCCCTGATAATCATAGTATGCAACATCCCCTAAAATGAGAGCCTCTTGAGAAATGGGAAGTATTCCACACTTCATGGAAGAAACCTGTTTGAAACATTTAAGATTTCTATAGTGGAGGACATGTGTAAATATGGATGTATGGACATTTATATTTGCCAATATGAAGTGTGCAACTTGATATCCTCTAAATATTCTACAACGTTTTAAAATCTTCCACTCAATGACTGCCATACCGGAACAACTCTGATTTTCACTGTCTAAAATATGCAAGGCCCAATGGTTATGTTCCATTGTTCTTTTCTTTATACTGTTATATAAATTGTGATAAGAATAAAACCAGTTACAATCCACTGATATCTGTTGATCGATCCTATCCAACTGTTCAAATTATATTTCATCACAATGCAAAAATGTAATTTATTTTATTTGAGATTTTTTTAATCTCACCTTTATTATTTTTATAAATAACTCAAAGCAGCAAACTCCTCCTTCATCCTCCTTTTTTCTTTACAACAATAACCCTGTGAAAGGAGTTGGGATGAGAGAGAGGGATAGGTCCACAATCTTCCAAGCTGGCTTTCATGAGTACAATAGAACTAGAACTCATAGTCCCCTGGTTTCTAGCCGGCTCTGATCTAAAATGGCTCTGTGGTACTATATTGGTAATAACAGTAGCAGCAAAAATATACAAAGATATATGATAAAAACTGCAAATACTAAAAACATTTGGCAGTTAAAAGCTCAGTTGAAAAGGTGTATCTTAACTGATCTTTAAAAGGCACAGGTATTGAGAGATGAATCCAACTTTTATACAACTTTACAATGCAAACAAACCCAGGCTAGAACATAACAAAGGAGACTTTTGATGAACATCTTCCAACTAAACTGGCAAGAGACTTACTGCTGCTATTGCTGGAGTATGTATGTGGATCACACATCGGACATCTGGGCGCATAGAGTAAATAGCTGCATGAGGACTGAATCCTGCAGTGTCAATTTGCAGATTGGTATTTCCTTGGTCAACCACGTCTCCTATGATATTTACTTTTACCTGAGGAGAGAGATGAGGGAAACAAGTAAAGCTGTTTAAATACATTTCAGCTGTTATTGCCAATAGCCAAGGCATAAACTTTAGAACATATCAGGCAGGAAAGTGGGAAAGAAGAACAATTTGTAAGTTGATTTTCAGCAATGATTTAAATAAATATAGATGGCAGAAGGCTTTTAAAAATAAAAAAATGAATAGAATTTAAATCATTACAAAACTGTCCATTTGGTCAAGTACATACCAAATTAGAAGCAGATGCTTCAGAAAATGATAGACCTTTTGGAATGATAAGAATATGATCTTGTTCTTTGCTTACTCTTACCTAGAAATGAAGAAGAAAAAAATATGGTGATGTTTGCATCCTTAATCTCAAAGAAAAAACAGTTCATAAAGGTGAGAACTTTTAGAATACATTTCATCATAGTAGCAATGACTGAAAATATTAACTTCAGGATACTCACTGTGATATATGAATTGGCCAAGTGTGCCCATCCAAATAAGTCTGTAATCCTATACAAGCTGGCTAACTTACAACGAATAAGTTTTTCTCTTTTACCAAATGTAGTGGTATCTGTTCCAGGTAGATCATTAATAGGTGTAATCAGTCCAGAGCCTTAAATAATATTGACAGAAAATTAGAAAACTTTCTTCACAAAATTATGTGGAATCATATAATTACATGAAAACTAGTATGGTGCAACTTTCAATTTCTTTCCAACTACAATTTAGACTGCTTAATATTAATTATGATATAATATAATAATTATAGTTTTCTGACTTTAGAAAAACAAACAACTTTAAAGTCATAAAGTGCTTTGAAATATCCTTCAAATCTCCACTCCAGAACATAATGTACTTTTTTCTTTTGAAAGTTATCATTAATATTTTCATCACAGTTAACAATTCTTCATTGCAATAAAAAAGTTGATCAATATTGGATCAATATTAGATCAAATTTTAACTAATGTGCTTAAGAAATAAAATAGGAGCATTAGGGATGCTTGTTAGATATAGAACACTGACCCTTCTGATACTATTTATGTATATATATTTATAAATAACTGAATTTCAAAGCAGAAAAAGAATTTGTAATGATTTTACGAAGGTCATATGGGCTATATACAGTGAGGCAAAAAAGTATTTAGTCAGCCACCAATTGTGCAAGTTCTCCCACTTAAAAAGATGAGAGAGGCC
>JANHZU010004004.1:33732-43963 GCA_032468055.1 Acrochordus granulatus
AGGGGGGCCTGGCGTAATGCAGTCCATGGGGTCGCGAAGAGTCGGACACGACTGCGCAACTGAACAACAACAACAAATACTCTTCAGTCCTTCCAAACCAGCTGATAATTCGGCTGCTGGATTTTGGTGGCAAAAGAATATGATTGCAGGCAGGGAGAGGGCTTGTAAGCATTTCAAGGATTGTAATAGGAGCAATTTACCTTCCAGAGGCATCTCCCACCATTCTCTTTAAAAACAAAAGAATGCTGTTGCTGAAAAGTAGCCTTTGTTTACCAAATGCTGATAGCTGAGGACTGCCTACCCTTCCTCATTATTTTAACTAAGATGAACCCACCTAGATGAGTTACGTTTCCTACCTCTTTCTCAGGGTGTCCACAAGGTTCCTTTGTGTGTCAATGAAGTCAAGGTGGCAGCCATGACTACACACCCTCGTCTTTGGTTCCTATTTTAAATGCATCAGCTACATACTCCCCTCCCACCACTCTTTTTCTGTGGCAGACCATATTTTCAAGAGGTTCAGTGGATGTTTTAAATCAGATGTGGATGTCCGTGTTATTGTTGTCATCCTACCCCCTTTTTAGAAATGGACATATTTCCTGACCATTCTTTTTCATGTTTAGATGGATCAAAAAAGCCTTCCAGATAGATAGAAAGCGAAAAGTCTCCAATAACTTCTTGTAATTAAAGTCCAGTTGCCTTTTTAAAGAAACTTTGCAAACATTTTTGCAATTTTTACTACTTATCATGACCTGGATTAATGAGAATATTCATAGACACTTAAAAATCTAAATAATTTGCACCAGCAGTGCTTTTGAAGTGTTTCTTCCTGGGCTACTGTCTATCTCAATTCATCTTGGACACCCCCTTATCACGGACATACTTTTCTGCCACAAGAAATGCTGTGGATGGTCCTCTGCATCCAGCCTGGAGCCCCTTGGCCTTCTGGGTGGCAAATCAGAGTCTCATTCTTGTGTGTGTTTCCTCTTCTAGGAAATTGACTGGGAAGTTGAGCTGGCCTTTGTCATTGGGAAGAAAGGAAAACACGTCCAGGTAACTCAAAGGCTGGCAGCCAAGAACTGGCTTGAGAAAACAGTCTTGATGATCTTTGATTCCATTCAGTTCAATCACTCTAACAGAGAGCAATTGTGTGACTTCGTATGTATCTGCATGGAAGTAAATTTGGTGCTATTTCTTTCTTAATGGTACAGATAAGATTGCAGTTGCATATGAAGAAATCCAAAGGCCTGTTGTCTTCTGTCAGCATTGTTAATAGCCTTGCAGCTTGGTGGAATTTTTAAACCTGAAAATAGAAAGGTCTCCAAGCCTTCTAATGGTCATGTTGAGAAGACAAATGAAAGGAAAGAGGGGAAGACAAGAAGAGATAGAATGAATGCATGCAAAGACACTTAGGGCTTGAAAGCATGGAGGAGTGTGCTATTGCCCCATGCGTGCCTTTTGATGAGCGTCTGTTTGGTTCTGGATGGAATCAAATACCAATGGGTTTCTCTAACTCTGGAGCACCTTCCACTTTCTCTCCAAGACTTAAGACTCAGTCTTGTTAATGCTTCAGTTGGGGCCACTGGTCAGGTCAGACCTCTCACAGCATGCTTAAAGGACTTTGCTGTGGTGTTTAAATCCTCACAGCATTGGCCCCTTGGAGTCAGATAGCAAGGTGGCCAAGCCACACCATCTTGTTGATGACCAGGGCAAAATCAGGGCCAAGTTAAAAGCTAAATCCAAATATGCTAGCACGAAAGAAGGAATGGAAGAAAGGCCCCCAACTCCCTCAAAGGTAGTTGTGGAGGTTGGGAGACTGGAGGCAGGACTTAAGAACATTTTGGTTGTGCTCTGATGCTTTATTTCTATAAATAATTTTATTTAGTTCTGTTCAAGCCATCGATCATGGAATCACAGAGTTGGAAGAGACTTACGGGTCTTCAAGTCCAACTTCTTAAGAAGATCTTTGAAACAGGAAAGGGACTCACTGTTGTGTTATGATCCAGTTTGATGCCATTTATTCATTCAATTTTTATAGCTGTCCCTCTCTATCAATGACTTGGGGTGGCTGTTAGTAAAAAATACTGTATATCGATATTGAAAGTAAAGCATTTCAGTAACGGTAAACATTGAAAATAAATATACATAATAAATATACACAGCAGTCGAAATAATTGACCAGGTAACAGTGATGGACAGTTATGGTTTATAAGCAGAGTTTCAGTGCAGAACACCTTTCGATGTTCCTGATTAAACTTACTGGCAGAAAAAACTGGCGAAGGCATTCTCTGAATTTCTCCAGCAAAAGGAGAAATTTTCTAATGGGAGGACTTTGGTAAAAATGTTGAAAAAGTTCTTGGGAAAATAAATGTCTGGTTTTTCAAGGGTGCTGGAGAGAGAAGCATACCATAAGGAACAGGACACTTATAATACCCCTTGGCTGTTTCATCTGAATATTAGTTCAAGAATACCTAGGAGAATGTCACTCAAGCGTTCTTCTTTTTGAAAGATGTCAGAAGCCCTTTCTCTGGTATCAAACTGAGTGAGAATGGGGTGAAAAAAGTGCCACAGAGTACCTCCAGCACAGTTCTGGACCTTTGCTAATTTTATTTCAGACTAGCCTTCTCTAAACAGGTATCAACTCCCAGAACTGCAGGAAAGAGAGAAGAAAGGAAAAAGTGACAATACGCGTGTTTCTTTTTGAAAGAACGTTTCTTGTTATTGTGATGCGATGAATGTTGATGAAAAGGTGAAGGTCCTGGCTGACTCCAGGGCGCGGTACTCATTTCCGTTTCGTGGCCAAAGAGCGAGACTTGTCCGAAGACGCTTCTGTGGTCATGTGGTGGGCACGACTATCCACTGCGGAGCACTGTTACCTTTCCCGGTGAAGGTGGTACCGATTGACGCACTTGCTTTTCTTCCACGCTTTTGAACTCCAAGTTGAGTTTGGACTCCAAGTTGAGTTTGGACTCCAAGTTGAGTTTGGACTCCAAGTTTGAGCTCGGTTGACAGCAGCTGGGACACGTGATGCGAGCTCGCCCCTTTATGCGGCAGTGCCTGGGTCTCAAACTTGGGCTGCCGACCTTCTGGCCGATAAGCCCAGCGTCTTAACCACTAGGCCGCCACACCCCATAAATATTGATACATTATTTCAGTGCAACAATATTTAATTCACATCCCAGGTTATATATTATATTATATATTAATATTTTGGTCTTGAAAATGTGTGTGCCTTTCAAAGAAATGGCAATGAGGCCGCAGGAACAAAACCAGGCAGGGAAGAGTGTCTGACAGGTGGGGTGCACCAGATGGCCTGAAGGATGGGGTGGATGTCGCCAGGCCTCCAGTGGCTGCAGAGGCATTGTGGACAAGGGAAGGAAGTCCAGGTTCCCAATTCCCTGTGCCCCCAAACCCAACACACACCAACTTGAAGGAGAATAATCTTTTCTTCCTCCCCAGGAATCTGATGCCATGGCCCATGTGGCTGGTTTTACGGTGGCCCATGATGTGAGTGCCCGAGACTGGCAGATGAAGAATGGGAAGCAATGGCTGCTTGGGAAAACTTTTGACACCTTTTGTCCACTGGGCCCAGCGCTTGTCACCAAGGACTCCGTGTCAGGTTTGGAAGCTGCAAGCCACTTTCCTGATCTCCTTTGCATCTTCTTGTTTTGCAGTTGGGGCAGAAGATAAATGGTGGGGCTGCAGCTACAGAGGATCTGGAGGACAGGGATTATCAGAACCTTTGGCAGTCTGGGTTCAGATGGGAGTGTGCAAGAGAATATATTTCTTGCCGTTATGGATGAACTCTGAAGGAACTTGGATGGGGGTGACACCACCATTCTTGTCCTCCTAGATCTCTCAGCAGCTTTTGATACAGTTGACCACAATCTCCTGGACTGACAGTAAGGAATTGGAATTGGAAGCACAGTATTGTGGGGTTCCACCGCTTTCTGAATGGGTGGGTCCAGAGGGTGGCAGTTGGGGAGAGAAAGTTTTGGACCACTGGGCATCTCATTATGGAAACCAAGGTCTGCTCTAATTTCTTCTTCTGTATGAAAGTATGGGGACAGGTCGTCAGCCATGGTTTGCGGATGATACCTAGTTAATACATCTCCATCCAAGATCCACTGGTGCAGGTCAGTCCAAGGAGGCTGTTGATTGAGAAAGCCAGAGGATCATGCCCAAATAAAAATTATCCTTCTAAAGTAGGAAAATGAAGCTTGGAATCACAGAGCATACTCAGCTTTCCTCTTTTCTGTCCCACATCTGCTCCCAGCATGGTCATCATCATCTTTTTCCGCGTTTGGCTGGCTTGCCAGGTCTCCTCCTAGCCCGAATGTTTCCATTTCCTCTCCTTTAGCTATGGATGCAACTGCTCCCTTCTAAATGCCTACCTATGCTTCTCCTCGCTTGGCCATTGCAGCTGGCTCAGAAAGCATCTATGCCAGGCTGGTTGGTCAGAGGACCACATTGCCTGGGTGAGCCCTCAAAGGGCTGCAGATCAGCCAGGGGGGCGCTAGCGGGCAGAGGAGGAGAGCTTGCTTCCCAAGGAAGCCAGCCAGTGGCTCAGGAGGCTAGGAACGCCAACTTGTGAATGGCTGGGAGTTGCAGACAAGTGATGTCCTTCTTATGATGTGTTGTGCATTGATTTAATGATCGGGGTCCAAGCAGTTAAGATGCTGAGTTTGCCGTCTGGAAGGTCGGCAGCTTGGCAGTTCGGGACCCAAGCTCTGCCATGTAATGGGTGAACTCCCGTTAACTTGCCCCAGCTCCTGCCAACCTGGCAGCTTGAGAGCGTGTAAAACCCAGGTAGAGAAATAGGTACCGCCAAATTGGTGGGAAGGTAACAGCGTTCCGTGTGCTTTGGCAGATAGTCATGCCAGCCACATGACCACGAAGCATCTTTGGACAATGCTGGCTCTTCGGCTATGAAAGAGAGATGAACACCACCCCTAGAGTCGACCATGACTGAAAGGGGAAACCTTTACCTTTATTGTTCTCCTACTTGCATTTATGAATATAAATGTGGAGATTTCATAGAGGCCTCTTGTTCTGTTTTGGAAGGTGCATTTCTTCTTTCGGTCCTGTTTTAACATTCCTCTATTACAGGCAAACAGCATCCCTTTAATTTTATGGCTCTCCTTTCTCTTGTTCCTCTCCAGATCCTCACAACTTGGGCATCCGCTGTCGAGTGAATGGTGAACTCGTCCAGAACAGCAGCACCAACCAGATGATCTTCAAAACAGAGGCCCTTGTTGCGTGGGTTTCCCAGTGAGTGTCGCCCCCTGCTCCTGTTCTTTGCAGTGACTTTGTAAGAAAACCAGCCATGAGGGCCAAAGCCAGCCCAGGGAAAACCCTGGCTAGGCCCAGGTTGAGGTGGCAGTTTTGACCTTCAGAAGTTAGCTCCATTACTTTGGATAGACCATCCTTTTCTAGCCTTGATGATCTTTGGACACGTTGGACAACTCCCATTGGCCTTGTGGCTGGAAAGAGTGAGAGTTGCATGCGCCAGAGCAACATAAGAGGTGTTGTCAGAGGAGGAAGAAGCAGAGAATCCCAGCCAGACTCAAGGAGCCATTCTCTCACTGGCCATCAATATTTCTCATCTTCTTAGGAGTCACTAGCCAGACCTTGGAATGCACAGATCTCCTTCAGGGCCAAGCTTTTGAAGAGATCTTTCTGGAGTCTGCACAGAAGGCCAAGTCTCGATGAGCTCCTATGCATACGGGCATGCTGATTTGTTGATTTTCAGTTGTTTATCTGAGATGACATAAGGAGTCTTGGGTTTTGTAAAGTTAGCAGCATAACTGGGTGGAAGGGAGAGAACTACATTTTTGGGGAATGCGGAACATGATAAGGACAACTGAAATCCAAAAAGTCCTAAAAGGAAACCTCCCTAGGACTAGCAAAGCCAATAAATTCTCTGAACAGGCAGTAATGGAAAGGCTCTTTTTTCAAGGATGGCAAATGTCCCAGATGGTTCCTTGGCCATTCCTTCTGCAGCCAAGGCATCAGGCTGCCATTTTTGAATTACATACTAGGGGAAGTAGAGAAGATGGAATGGTGCTCTTCAACCCATTTGCCTCCCTTTGCAGCAAAGGAGTGCAGGGTTGAGGAACACGCCTACCAACACCACTGCTCATAAGTACGTTGTACCCCCTTCAGTCCGAGGGCTCCAGATATATTGAACTCTCGCTCCCTAACAGATGGGAAGACATAGTCTTAATACATCAAGCTGGGGCAGACTGACTTCAGCGCAGTCTTGTGGTAGTCTAAGCCACTGTCCTTACAGCTCAAGCGGCTGTTCAGCGGTTTTGGCACAGTTATACATCATTTAATTGAATGTATAGCTGGCCATCTTTTTCCTGAGAGTGCAAGGTGGCTTACAAGAGTTAAAAGCAAGCCCTCCTTGAGGTCAGCTCGACTCTGTGATTGTATGGATGAATCTGGGCAATTTCACTGGTAACAGTCAGAAGTGGATTTCTATTACAGATAGTCCTCAACTTATGACCTCAATGGATCCAAAGTTTGGCTGGTAAGTGGTGCAGTCGTTAAGTGAGTCATCACATTATTGGACCTAATAGCTGTTAAGGGAATCTCATGATCGTTAAGTGAATCACAGACATTAAGCGAATCTGGCTTCCTCAATTGATTTTATTGGAAGATGGCTGGGTAGGTCACAATTTGCAATTACGTGACTTGCAGTACAATGCAATTGTAAATGCGAGCTGGAAGGTAAGTATCCAAATTGTGATCATATGACAGGGGAGGTGTGATGGTCGTAACTTTGAGGACAGGTTGTATTTGAGATGGTTTCTTGACCTCAATCAGTCTAGTTTGCAGCTTGGAATCCGCTGGTAAAACCATTTAGCTTTTCAAGACCCGCTAGATGCCCGTTAATCTTGTGAGAAAGGTTGGGCTGAGCGCGAGCCCCAAAAGCAGCAGGTGAGCTTCCATAGCTGGGGGCTTCTGATCCAAGTTCTCTCTTGTCCAGGAGTGACCCCTGAACCACTAACTCTCCATCAGGCTGTGCTTCTTTTATTCATTCCTTCTAAGTCTTGCTTTGCTTGATGTGCATTGCAGGTTTGTCACACTGTACCCCGGAGATGTCTTCCTTACTGGGACACCACCAGGGGTTGGAGCTTTCCGGAAGCCACCCACTTTCCTCAAGGTGACTCTTGTTTCTGGTTCATCACAGGTGCTGGCCTTTTGCCCTTCTTGGGATAATTTTTAGTATAGTCATTGGGCTTGCTGTGTTTTTTTCCTCTGTTCTTTGTGGTATCTGTAGTCCACTGCTGTTTTCTCAGCACAAAATGGCACATTGTCATTCCAAGCTGTGTAATCCAAATCATGCAGGAGTTGTAGGCCAGCTCAACTGCAGGACGTCAAGCTGCGAAAGGCCATTCTGAAAAATGGGCTTAGGAATGCAGCTGAAATATCCGATTTTCCAGATGCCTTATCCTCCCTTGTATGTAATGTCTCTATTTTAATACAGCCCCACTTTCAGAGGGCAGACAGCACCCCTGTATTGGTAGTTCTTAACCAGGAAATGTAGCTCACACAGGCCATTGTTCAACAGGACAAACTTCAGCATGGCCTTAAACTGTGAGTTTAGGACACGTTGGGCAGCATTTGAATTTTTTATTTTGAAATCTAGCGCATTAGGAGCGAGAGGTTTGAGACAAGTAAAGTTTGAAAATTATTTCTTTGTGGAGGTGTGTTATCTGTTCTTGCAATTCACTTGGGGAAAGGTTTATTGTGATCCTGTTGTCCCAACAGAGAGGAGATGAAGTACAGTGTGAAATTGATGAGCTAGGAACCATCTGCAACAAAGTGGTGTGAAGATTTTCCTGCTGTGTCCCTCAACAAAACAGTCAGCTGAAGTCCAAAGCCATGAGTACCTTCACTGATTCTGATCATGTGCCTAAATAAGGAAGTCCTTAAAATTCTTTGGATTGAATCCTGGAACAATTTCTGCCAAGCATCACAAGTGGGACTGGTGGTCAAACTAAAATTCAGACATCATCTGCAATTACTGAGCATCTCAATTAAGCCAGGAGGAGAAAGGCAGCATGGGAGAGCGGTGCCCTTTAGTGATACCCATGCAAGTTTACACCACATCAAGACTGTGATCAATTTTGTGACTGATCAGATGGACTGATGTTGGTGCATGTATCTCCTTTGGTTCTCCATGTGGTTGATTCAGAATAAAGCAGTTTTTGAGATTGGGATCTAAATTGTTTTAAAACTTGCAGATGGATAAAAAGGAGCTATTCAATCTTTGCCTTTAGGTTTTTTTTCAAGGGAAGAGAAAAAGAGAAAGTGCTGGGGGTTCATTAGAAGGGAGCATCAGCATTTGCCTTCGTCTTCTTCCCAGGACTAAGAGAGAATGACTGACCCAAGATCACCCAGCTGGCTTTGTGCCTATGGCAAGAGGAGAATTCACAGACTCCTGATTTCTAGCCTGTTGCCTTTAATCATTCCATCTTTAATCCGCCTTGACAATGCCATATGGATGAATCCCTGCTGTTTATCTATTCCTAATCCATGATCTTCACTACTTGCCTTTACTGGTTCTCCAACAGTTTATAAACTGACATGAGATAATACCACTCTGGACTGCATTTGGGAAGCTACATCTGGAGTACTGCATCCAATTCTGGTCACAATACAAAAAAGATGCTGAGGTCCTAGAAAGTGTACAAAGAAGAGCCACAGAGATGGTAAGGGGTCTGGAGCCTAAGTTGTAAGATGGAAGTTTAAGGGAACTAGGGACGTCTAGCCTAATAAAGAGAAGGCTGAGGGGAGGCATGACAGCATCTTCCAATACCTGAAGTCCAACTTGGAAATCCTACCTGGAGATCTCATCTGGAAATAAAGAGGAATTTCTTGACAGAACTATTATGGAACAGCTCGCCTCCTGGAGTAGTAGGTACTCCATCGCTGGAGGCTTTCTAGAAAAATTTAGACAACCATTTGTCCTATGGACTCCTACTTAGGGGAGGGGACTGGACTAGAAGGCCTTCAAGGTCCCTTCCAGCCCTACAATTCTGTGGTTCTATGATTTTCATTCTCTAAATAGTTCATGGACTTCTGCTGTCATCTGCATACAACAATAAGTTGCATTCAGCCATCCTTCTACCCCAAGTATCCCTTACCTGTCTAACTTCCATACTAAATTAAATAGAAAACATGGGACAAATCCCAGAATATCTTGATAGGTGAAGAAATCATTCCATCTGTAAGTACAGTTTATGGATTAAAGCGCTGCATTTTAGTCCTATCAACCAAAGCAGAAGGTTATTTATTTTGTATGGCTATTTTTACAATTGTCAGGGAAATCCGCACAATGCTCACTGCAGATGGGTCCTGATGGCCAAGTTGCTAGTTCTTCGGCGCGTCTGCGCTTATCCATAGTGCAAAAGGTAATCTGTTTTTCACCAAAAACTTAAAATGCACCATGTCAAGCCCCTGCTTCTCATTCAGAGACACCACCATTGCCAAGTAAAGCTGCTGACTATTTCTAAAGTAGCAATTAACAAGTAATGTGCTCTGAAGCTCAGTGCCCTTTGAGAAAGCTAAAGTGCGCGGGATGAACGATCACAGTAATGGTACTCTGTGTAATTTCTGTGCCATAGTTCCTGACAAGATTTTAGCATTCAGATTGAACAAAGAAACTGGGTGAATGTTATACACCCTGCTAGACTTTTTAAATATACCATTAATATTCTATAAGCTGCAAGAAAGAAAATGTATTCACAAAAGCATCATGAAATACCTTTAAATACTATATTTCTGGCTATGGGTTCAACCTAAAAACCAAATTAAACTAGTTTTTTCCCCCAACAGATGCTTTTGTACAACTTAATGAATACTCAGTGCCTCCTTTTTAGTAATGCTGTACTAGAGAAAATATCAACAAAATTATGAGAGTTAATTTTATTGTACCATGTGGAGAAGTCCTAATGGTAAATATCACTCAATAGGAACCTGAAAATGGGTTCATCCAATAACTGGATTGCGTTGTGTGAATGCCGGCGGTGGCGCAAGTGGTTAAGAGCTCGGCTTGCCGGCTGGAAGGTCGGCGGCCCGGGATCGCGACCCGCCGTTGCCGCGCAGCAGGGCGAGCGCCTCTGCCGTTCCGCCCCAGCTCCCGCCCGCCCCAGTGGCTCGAAAGCGCGCGTAGACGGGCAGGCACCGCCCCTCCCGGCGGGAAGGTAACAGTGTCCGTGCG
>JANHZU010004004.1:53368-69262 GCA_032468055.1 Acrochordus granulatus
GCTAAAGACTCAGGATTCAAGGTCCTTGAATTGAAGAATGGTAAAAAATTCATGACCACCAAAAGCTAAAACTAGATGATTGGCTCAAGTGGCCCAGAAAGAAAGAAGTTTCAACACCTCTCCCCATCTTGTCCCATCATCTTCCAATTTTAGCAGCATTTTTCCCTCGGAGTGGCTGTCCTTTCCAGGCGGTTCAAGAGGAATATCTTTTTCTTTCCGTGTCCAATTGTATTGGGGACAAAACAGTAGGCATCTCTTAGAATGGCTGGCCAGTTGACATCTTGCCCAGTTGAGCTTCTGCGTCAGATTTCTAGAATCAAACGAGGGATTGAATGCATTCAATCGTTTCTGTTGTCTTCTCACTTTTTTTTGTCAGGAGGAACTGCACCAGCACAATGGGAGGACATCACTGGGACCACAAAATTAGTTTATACCAATGAGTGTGCAAATTTCACCACCAATGTGTCTGCCAGGTGAATCGGAGGGAAGGTTGGGAGAACATATTGGGTGGCACTTCAAGAACATATGCTAGATCTCACATTGCCACATGTACATGGAATTCAGTGTACAGCTTCTGACTCAAAGGATTGCATTGACCAGCCAACCAGATGTGTTGGACTGCAACTCCAATCATCCCAGTATGGTATAGTCCAATATGTTTGAAAGATATTTTATTTGTTAAAATAAAATTTATATGGCTGCCCAATTCACACATGATGACTCCAGGGGTGTCCGGCATTAAAAATCAATAATATAACAACCCCAGAAACCCCCACCAGCCTGGCAGCAACAAATGCAATCATATAAGCCACCCGATCGGCTCCGAAACAACTTGGAGTCCTGAGGGTCGTCTGGAAAAGTAAAAAGAGGGGACCACGCTTGTTCCCAAGGGAATGATGCTCCAAAGGAAGGGGCCATTACAAAGAAGGCCCTTCTTCTAGATTCCATCAGGTGTATTTCTTTAATAGATGAGCCCCATAACATACCTTACCTTCTGCTCTGGTGGGCTGGGGAAATGGAAGTGGGGAGAAGTGGTCCCTTTGAGCTGGGGAAGAAAGCCCTGACACAACTCAGCAAGAGTGGTAAATATTGCACCACTTCATTATGGCAGATGAATGATTTTTAAGGCCCTCCGTGGCACGGGGCCAGGCGATCCGAGGAGCCGCGTCACCCCGACGGGGAGCTCCCGACCCACCAGAAGCAGCAGAGGAGTCCTCCTCCGGTTCCCGTCGGCCGAGGAATTCCGGCCGGCGGGGTCTAGGAGAAGGCCCTTCTCCGCGGTGGCTCCCGCCCCATGGAGCATCCTGCCCCCCGAGCTGAGGGCTGCCCCCTCCCTTGTGGCCTTCCGGAAGGGCCTCGAGACCTGGCTCTGAGAGACAGCCGGGGGCTCCGGGGGGGCTCATCGTCATCGTGGAGGTGGCTGGTCATCGCTGGTCACCCTTGCCCCCCTTTTTTATATATGAAATACTTTTAGCCCACCCCTCTAGTTCCGCTGGGTTATTTTATTTTAATGTTTTATTTCAATGCTTTAATTAATTAATTAAAAACAATGGTTCTTTTCCGTTAGCCACTGAGAGTCTCCAGATTTCGGCGGCACAGAAATACAACAAATAAACAAACAAACATATAACAAGGGTGGCAAGGTGCTTCTCACCCCCAAGATGCCGTGCACGCCACAGAAGTGCGAGTTTCTACGATTCAGAGCCAAAGAGGAAACAAAATGTGTGTGTGGGGTGCCTGGTCAGCTGAGACTTGGGTAGGCAGTCCTTCCTGACCCCAAAGCTGCACCCGTTCAGCTGCACGCACTCACACAACTCTGCCCTGCCCTCAGACCCGTCCGGCCGCAGACTCGCCTTCTCGCAACGCTTTGCAGCAACGCCAGGTGGACTTCAGCTTTGCAGAGATCAAGGCTCTTAGCTCGGCTTTTAGCCATTAATGACAGGCGATTCCCTTCCCAGTCGGTGGAGACGTGGCTGGGCTTCCTATGGCGACATCCGCCGTTTCTTCCCACCTGGGATGCCTGCCTTTGCGTCAGTCCAGACAAGAAACACACCCAGGAGGAAGAGCTCCACCGTTACTGCTCAGAAGACAACATCAACGGAATTTTGCAAGCCTGAAGATACGTCGCTTCCCTCCTGGTCTTCCCAGGCCAAGAAACGGGGAAGCTTTCGTCTAAGACGTTTCCCACCCTCCGTTTCTTCTGCAGGCTAAGATGCCTCTGATCTGATCACTGACTAATCTGCACATCCTCCTTCTGTTTCCCAGGCTCATTTCCACACGCCATTGCAGGGCCACACTTTTTGCAGCCAAGGGCCCTAGGCTGCCCATCTATACGTTACGGGGAAACAAAAATATCTACCACAGATTTGTCACCCACTTTGCCATCATTTTAATTTTGCCTGTGGTACATGGATGATTTTGCTTTCACAAAGCATCTGGGATCACATTTCTGGGCATGGCTGCCGCTGTTCATGATGTTCAAAGCCTCCCCTGGATTAGAAATGGCATTGGATGGGATGAGAAAACTACATTCTATGAGTTGCAAAAATTTGCAAACTTTCTTTAAAAAGGCAACTGGGCTTTTATTACGTTATTGGAAAATGTTTCTTGGTGAATTTACACAGACAAGTGCACTCCATTAGGTTGTGATGGCCGTTCAAGGGAACCTAATCTTGCAAGAACAGGCAAAGCGGAGCAGCTCCCAAAGTTTACTTCTAACACTGGTTGTTAATCACAAAATCCTACATGGCACGAGGCCTGCTTACCTGAGGGAATGCCTGTCTCCCACAACGTCTGCCTGGCCAATTCAGTCTTTAGAACACCCTGGGTTCCCTCAATTAAACCATGTCATCGCTTGGGTTCCCGGAGTCACATCTTCTCTGTAGCAATCCCAGCCCTCTAGATCTGAGATCTGGATGGCCTCCACCCTAGGGGCGCTTCGAAGGGACTTGAGGACCTGGCTCTTCACCCAGGCCTTTGTCACACTTAACCATCTTTTATCTTTGTCTTCTGTGTTTTATTGATGTGGGCCAGTCCCTCTCTCTCAGCCCACATCTTAGGGGTTTTGTTGTAGGGAAAATAGGAGGAGTATTAGATATGCTTGCCATCTTGAATTACTTATAAAAACTTGATTCTTTGATCGTTGTGAGTTGCCCAGAAGAATTGAAAGTTGGCTGGCATATAAGTTTAATATATTATTATGGTTGGTTGCAGTCAGCCAGATGTCAGACTGGATCTGGCACCTTTGTCCACCTATCAAGTCCTTCCTAAGGACCTGGGATTAGGTGGATGTTGCTATTTAATAATACTAAAGATATCATTACAGGATATCAGCTGTTCCAAGTAAAGTTGTCTTTTGCAGTTGACTGATGGAGATAACTTTATTTATTCATTAAATGTATTCATCATCCAACTCACTATAAGCAACTCTAGGAGGCTTACAATAAAATACTAATAAATATATATAACATGTCAAAAAATACAACAAGAATAAACAGTAAAAAAAGATATACAAGATGGTGGGGAGCTAAAGTGGAGATGGGGCCGTCAATCTAGTAGCCACTTCCCAGATGACACATGGCTGCCTAGCCCCCAGCCAACCTGCAGAGCTATGTTTTCAGCCTTTCTGGAAAGCCAGAGGGGCAGGGGCCAATCTCACCTGAGAGGTGCCATGGCAGAAAAGGCCTTTCTCCTGGACACCACCAGCCAGCACTCCTTGGCTGATGGTATCTGAAGCATGCCCTGCCAGCATGGGTGGGGCAAGTTGCACCCATTGGATCCTTTAAGTAACCTGGACCCATGCCATGAAGGGCTTTACAGATGATAATCAATACCTTGAAATGCACCTGGAAGCAAGCTGGCAAACAGTGCAGCTCACCTAACAATGATGTCACATGGGTTGCCCCCAAGAACTGTCTGTGCAGCAGCACTGCGTACCAGCTGTAACCTCCAGATGCTCTTTAAGAGTAGAATGCCTTGCAGTAGTCCAGATGCAAGATGACTAGGGCATGAGTGACAGAGCACAGGGACTCCCAGTCCAAGTATGAGCATAACTGATAAACAACAGGAAGTTGGGCAAACTGCCACCTGCTCATCAAGTAGGAGTCATAAGAGAACCTCCAAGTTCTCTACTGGTCTGTCTGGGGCAGTGCCATCTCATCCAGAACTAAAGACGTTAAACCCTTGAAACAGAAGACCCACGCACCCACAGCCACATGATCTTAAACCAGGGTTCAGTCAAAGCCTGTTGTCCCCCATCTAGAACCTCAGGCTCCAGGCAGTGCTAAAGGGCAGTCACAGCTACACCTGGATCACCAGGGATGCAGATATAAAGTTGTGAATCATCAGCACATTGATGGTACCTCATATTGATGGTACTTCATCCCATGGTGACAGATGATCTCACCCAGTGGCTTCATGTAGATGTTAAGAAGGAGTGGAGAGAGTACCGAGACCTTAGCCACAGAGTAGTGGCTAAGGGTTGGACCTCTCCCTCCCTTTTAACATCAGGAGTTGAACCAGCACAAGAGTGCGCCACCAGCCCCAGCTCTTGTAGCTGGCCCAATAGGTACCATGGTCAACTTTGTTCATGAACCATTTAGAGCAGGTTTTTCAAAATTTGCAGTATGGAACTCGTTGGAGTTCACAAAAGATCAAGGGCAAAAAAGAGGGATATTTTACTAATATGCAGCTAATTTTCTATCATTAGAGCTAATTCTCTTGAGATCCAGGATTTTAAAAAAAATAGTTTTTTTAAAAAACAAGGTATGTGTTACATGATAGATCACAAGTGTAAAGAAATCCAAATTAACCTGTATGTGCATACATACTTACTTTAACTCAATACTTATAATACTTCCTCTCTACTGGCTGCTTACCTATTGATATATACCTAACTTTGTTATTTGCTTATATTACTATGTCATACTGTAGTCTTGCTGGTACACTGAGAGCTGCTGTACCAGGTCAAATTCCTTGCATGTCTAACCATGCTTGGCCAATAAAAGTGCTGTATCTGTTCTGCAGCCTGAAAAAAAAGGAAGCTCTCTGAAGATGGCCCTCATCAAGCTTGGATAAGTGCTCTTCTCTTCCTTTATCTGCAAAATGGGTGTTAATAATACTGACTTACATTAGAGGGAGCTTGCTGCAAAGGCAGTCACTCAATTGTGCCTTTGAAAATGTGTTGTGAGTATTAACCATCTACTTGCAAGAGAACACGTGTCTTCGATAGTCACAGGCAATCTAAGATCCACAGCTGGAAATTCAGGCTCCGCACGAGGCACAGCCCCATGACTCAGAGTAAGCATCTTCTCCGTCATCAGCCACGGACCCTCCTTTCTTTAGCTCACAAAAGCTGCCTACTCGCATTTTGCAGTTGCTTTGTGATAGATGTTTTAATAGCTTTAATAACTAAGGGCAAATCTGACTCCACATCTTTGAGGAAGAGTGCAAAACACAAAACGATTCCCAACGTCCCTAAAAAACCTCACAGAGCGGTAAAACAAAACTTACTGCTACACTTTTCCAGTTCTACAAGTGCTTCTTCCTCTCTCTCTATTCCCCTTTCAAAACTGCAGATGGAAGCACATTACTACGAATAGAATAAAAGCTCTGCTGTAGTTCGGAAGAGGAAAAAATAGCAAGAAAAAAAAACAAATAAGCAGTTGCAAGTTTTTTTTTAAATCTGTATTAGGATCTGTTCTTGAAAGTGAACAAGGCACAAGTAGAGAATCCATCAGCTACTGTACAATTAACTTTAAAGTATAATTCTGCCAAAGTACTATCCTGCTTCTTTATAGGCAGTCTATAGGCTGGAGCAGGATTTCTCAACCTCAGCAACCTTAAGATATGCAGACTTCAACTCCCAGAATTCCCCAGTCAGCATAGCATAGCTGGCTGGGGAGTTCTGGGAGTTAAAGTCCACCTCTCTTCAAGACTGAGAATACTATGCTGGGAAGTGAAAGAAAGCATGATTGCTCTGGGGCAGCATTCCCCAAACCTGGCAACTTTAGGAGGCATGAGCTTCAGCTTCCCAGCCAGCATGCTTAAAGTTGCTGACACTGAGAAATGCCTGGCTAGTAATAGACTCTGATGCAAAAGGGCCTCTAAAAACCTTGGGTCTGCCCTTGCCAGCTGAAGGGTAAACTGCGATTGTCACCTTTAAAAAATCATCTTCAACAAAACAAGATTTAACCTTAGAAAAAGGTTCTTTTCTTAGTGAAAGAAATTAGAAGTACAAACTAAAAATACCAACTAAGAAGGAAAGTGAGGGGAAAAAACTCTTATATTTTATATTTATTCACAGTTACTGGCTTACCAATGAATTCATTACTGTAAGATAATTGTAAGATGTGTCAGAAAACACACTGCTGCATCCTTTGATTTGCAATTTTTATCTTTGAGAGTTCACTGGGTCTCTAGTTCAACTAAACCAAGGAGTAAATGAACAGACTAGATTTCATAAAGAAGGCTAAAATGGGGTCGGTTGATTTGTGGGGATGATGATTTGGGTGCCAACACCTGAGAAGAGGTTCTACTAAAAAGACCAGTATTCCCTACCTGACGTAGGAGGAAATCTTTGGGTAACAGTTGGACTAGCAGGGCAGATTTGTTATGAAGTTCTTCATGAGCTAGGACAACGTCTCTAAGCTCCTCAGGACTTCCCAAATAGGGCAGCATCTCCACCAGAAGGGCGTTGATGGAACAAGCTGCAAAGAAAGATGGGGAGAGTAAACCTGTGCTTGCCCCTCTTTGCCCAGTCATATTTGTGTACTTAGCAACACACCACTTTTTAGGGGAAATGGAAGACAAGCTCTTCATTGCACCCCTGAGTTCTCAAAGGAGCACTTGTGGACACACACAAGGACAAGAAGGTGTTGCTTCTTTTTTGCAAAGGTAGCTGCAGATGTGTCTATTTAGAAATTCATTTGAATATACACTGTTTTAAAGGTAGAGTATATCAAGATATTGTACAACTGCAGCAAACCTTTTATTTAGTGTTTTTAAATACAATAAAAGTATAAAAAAGGAAAGATAGATGATATATAAATAGAGGAAGGGAGGGAGGGGGGGAAGATAGTCTTTTTTCTTTTTTTCCCCCTCACCAAATCTTTGCCATTCTGCAAGCTAACAGATGTTAGAGTTTCAAAGTAGAAACTGACTTGCTCTGGAGATACTGCAAACCTCACAGCTTTTAAAAGTTTTTTTTTTAAAAAAATAGCATGATCCTATTTATTATTAGTCATCCATCAGTCAAACTTTAATTCCGTCAAAGGCGTAAATCTAAGATACAAGCAGGTTCAGAAAAAAACAGATAAGATAAAATAAAGTGGCAAATAGATTTGTTTCATTATTTGCGCGAAGTAAAGTTTGACTAATTGACAAGAGGCTGGGGCATAACCATCTTCCTCAAACTGGAGCTCTCCAGATATAAGGACCAGAAAAATGACAACCAGCATAGCCAATGGCCACCCTAGGAAAGGAAAAAGAAAGGGAAAGGAAAGGAGGAAAAAAGGGAAGGAAAAAGAGAGGAGAGAAAAAGGCAAAGGAAAGGAAAGGAGGAAGAGGGAAAGGAAAGACTGTGATTATTTTCAAATGGAGAAGAGATGTCACGAGCTATTCCCAAATATTAAGAGGATTTTCACTGGTCCTGCTAGGAATGGATTTTGCATGGCTTTTCTATTGACTTTATCATTTTCTGGTGGGGGGGTGCTGCTACCATTTGGGTTATTTCCACACATTCAGGCATGTTGCCATTATGGGACTGATCTTTATGAGGCTCACAAATTTATTTGTTACGCCTGGGTCTACCCGTTTTCCACAAGCTTTTTATTCCCACAAAAAAACAAAAACAAAAACCAAAACCCACAGCCAGCTGCCTGACAGGAGACGGGGTGCAGTGCGGGAGGGAGCTCTGCCAATGGGTCTGTGAACCAGCTCTCTGGGCTGATGAGCTTGACTGACCAATTACACTGTTTTCTCAAGGATCAGCACGTTCTCATCTCATCTTTAAGAAATAAACTGCTGCACGTGATGACCGATGGGCAGAGAAGGGTGTGAGGTGACACAGGCGGAACACCACGGATGTGCCCGTAAGTCCAACCTTGGCAACTTTTAAGACGTGTGGATTTCAACTCCCAGAATTCCACAGCAAGCCATACTCACTGAGGGGTTCTGGGAGTCGAAGTCCACACGTCTGAAAGTTGGCAAGTCGGACACCCCGCTGTAAGTTCTTTCCCAGTTCACTCTTGGACTTCTGATACCAAACCGACCATCGGCTCCGTTTTCTTAACCGACAGCATCTTCAGAGGGGCTGACAGGACCATAGTCATACTTGCCATTTGGAGTCCCCCCTGGAGTCTCTCAAGCTCACCCCACCCCACATTACAGAGAGTAAGTGGGGGTTGGTTTTCCTACTGGAGAGAGAGGAAAGGAAAGAAGGTTTGCAGCCTAACACTGTTCCATGTGGCATCTCCAAGGACAGGACCATTCCCTGGCCTCATTGTTGAAGCACAGTAACGTTCAGCCACAGGAGAGCCACGGCAGTTGATGAGGACATATTCTTTTTGCTGAGTTTAGGATTACAGGAATGCACATCAACACAGCTGTTAGGAAGTGCCTGGAGCATGGCTGGCTGTGCAATTCTAGGAGTTGACATCCACGCACCGTAAAGTTGCAAAGTTGAGAAGCACTGGCCTCGGATCTTAGCTTCCACATGTCACCACTGCCACTACCCCGCTCACCTCATGAGAAGAAACAAATCAATCGGCACAATTGAAAAGGTGGTGAGATGGTTAGTAGAATTAAGATGGTGACCTGTGTAGAGAGTGAGAACCAAGGGAAGAAAAATGGCTGGGAAAGGAGCCATAGAGCTAGAAGGTTGATGGTTTTGATAGGCCAAGAGCTGCAGGAGAAGCCCAGAGAGAAAATTATGCTACTGCTTCTGACCATACGCAGAGTGAACCAGCTAGTCTCTCTTGTGTGGCTTTAGCTCAAGTTCTCTGCTACTCCTCTGAAGCCATCAAACCAACAGCAAGCCTGTAAGCCTAAGTAGGCTCTGTGAGACTTTGAGAGCCTGTATACTTACCCCCAACAGCTTCCTGGATAAAGACAGGCAAGAGAGCCCTGCTGTGCTGGCTTAGCTCCCTGATGGCTGCCTCGGTCTTCTTGGGAACCACCAAGATATCCCCCAATGAGAGGCTATAAAGGGTAATGCAATCTCGCAGCAGAAACAGGGCATGAAGGATGACATCACGTACCCGGCCAGCAAACCCCACATCGTAATTGCGCATCAGGATCTCATCAGTGATCCAAATAAAGTCACACATTAGTCGAGAAAGAAAAACTCCCTGCCAGAGATAGGGGGAAAGAAAGCCAAGAAAATAAATATGTTATTGATATGTTGCAATTCCCCCTCTTAATTCAGAAAACTTTGATGGATTTGGGACTACCTTGCCCCTCTCATGGAAGCTTGAAGAAGTTTCAAGATTCTCTTAATATACTCTACAATAGGTGTGTCCAACCATGGCCGTTTTAAGATGTGTGGACTTTTATCTCCTATAATTCCTCAGCCAGCATAGCTAGTTGAGGAATTCTCGGAGATGAAGTCCACACATCTTAAAATTGCCAAGGTTGGACACCCCTGCCCTACAACAATAAAAAATAATAAAAGAGTATTCCTGGAATTTCTGGAATCTGTTTCTTGATCTGGCCTTCCTCAATCTTGAAAAGCTTGAAAGCCGGGCCAAGTTTTCTCTCTCAGACAGGCTTTCTCTGGATCCTCTCTCTCTTGGACAGGGTATCTCTAGATATCTTCTCCAATCTTTGCTTCATAGCTCCTCTTTCTACCTTCCCCATGGAGAGCTCTAGATTGTATGAAGCAACTAAGTTTTAAGTAGATGTTGTTGTCCTTGTCTGAAATGGCTAGACAGCTACCAAAAGAATTTAACCATTGGTTTAATCTTCTGGGATCACAAGTCAGGACAGAAGCCACCAAGACCGAGGAGAGAAAAGTGCTGGGTCTGCTGCAAACAACAGCTTTTTGAATCACCCTGGACATGAGTGCTGGGAGAAGTCCACTGCTGCCTGTCCTTGAAGGAAATCCAAACCCACACTTTCACATATGGAAAAATATGTACTGAAGGTGGTGTCCATGAACAGATTTATTTCCTGGCCAGAGACACACTCTCAATAACAGGAACTACATCAGGAATTATCTGTCATCATTCTTAGAGGGATCATTCTCCAGAATGCTGATGGATTTGATGTTATTAAAAGACAAAACACCATTCCTGAAGATTTTCCACAACTTTCTCACAGTGAAGATGCCACAATTTAGCTAGTAGGATTAAAGAGTGGAGGAAGAGCACAGCTAATCTTAGGCACACCAGCAGTGCTACAAGAATAGCTGTCTTTTAGGAGAACAGGAGAGACATCCAGACCAGCAATGGGTCCCGCTCTCCGGCAACTACATGGCCAAACTCCAGGTTTCCAATACAGACGGGGAAAGTCATTAGGCAGAAGTAGATTAAGACAGAGCAATCTTGTGGATATAATTCCTAGATCAGCTGGGAAAATTCAAAATGACATTGCGGCAAATGTCTACTCTATTCTGCACTGGCCAGAGTTACTTCAAGGATTGGCCCAGTTTGGGGCATCTCCCTTTAAGGAAGGTTCAAGTGCACTGATGCAAGAGAAAAGAAAGAGAACAAGTCCACAGTCATATAAGGAGAGTTGATGACATGAAGTAAGTTTAGCTTTGGGAAAGGAAGACGAGAAGCACAGGAGATGTAGCAAGTCATCATGCACCTTGACGTTGTGCAGAGCGAGCCAGTTCCCATCATTTCCAGGGTCCAAAGCCCTACATAGGTCCATCGGACCTCTCCCTGACCCCCTTTGCTTTCCATTCTTACCTCTTGGTGCTTGTGTACCAGAAGCGCAGACAGGATCTGCACCGCCATGATGGCCGAACACGATGTACCTGCTAGGAAGGTTAGAGTGGGCAGAGTTAGCAAAGGCTATCCTGATGAAAAGCAAAATAAAACCGCTGCAGTTAATGATAGGGCTCTTTTGGATCAGCTCTTAAGAAAAGGCTGCTAATCAACAAGGCAACTCACACCATCACTGAACCGGGAGGTTTAACTATGGCCTGAAAAACACATCACAGTCCTTCTGTCTACCACAGAAGGCACACAGGCACACCTGCCATCTCAAATAAAGGAAATGGCTGATGCTGTGGGAAATTTTACTCAATTTCTACCTGCTTTAGAAATTACGACAATTTGAGAATGTTACACAGCTGTTTTGCAAAACCATCTGAACACAGATATTACTATAGTGTCTATGTATATCCTCATTAATCCAAGTCATGTCTTGTATCAAAGTTGCAAAGAAATCTGCACAGCAAATTTTAGAAAGGCAACTGGGCTTTTTATTTTTCGATGTTACAGAGATCTCTAAAAATAAAGAGTCCAGTTGTGCAAATTTTTTTGCAATTTTGCTACAAGATATTATTATAACAACACAGCATTAAAAAACAGCCCTAAAACAGGGGACACATGCTTGGATTGTGGCCAATTCAATTGATTAATATTCTGCAGGAGGAAATTAGGAGGCAAAGACACAGGGGAAGAACTGTACTTTTCTCATGCTTATTACATACAAAAATATGTGAAATCATAGCTACCAGTTCTTTAGTGATTGTTGGCTTACGTATGCAATGAGTTCTTCCCAAGAACCTAGATTCTCAGAATGTATTGTCATAGTCTATGTGTGGATCCAAGCAGTGTGGCCTGATGATGCAAATTTTGTCAATGGGCACTATCTTCTTCATCATTATTATTGCTATCATTGTCATCTCTAAGTCTTAATATCTTGTTTAAATAGGATGTAATGGTAAGGAAATAGAAGAGGAAGCACCAAGTATATACAACATAGATTCAAAGAGACGATGTAAAGCAGGGTGTCCAACCTTGGCAATTTGAAGATGTGCAGACTTCAGTTCCCAGAATTCCTCAGCCAGCTATGAACTCTGGGAATTGAAGTTCACACATCTTAAAAGTTGCCAAGGCTGGGCTGGACACGCCTGATATAAAGCAAGGCTGCATATTAGTCCCACTCCTATACAACTTCTGTATAAATTTCATGGTGGACCATCTCGTAAAGACAAACTCTTCACTCCCCCAAATTAGCTGCAAGACACATCTCTGCTTTACTCTTTGCAGACAACGCATCAATACTCTCAAGAACTCCTACAGGCCTTAACAGAACATCAAGAGCACCAACCCAGGATTACAAGGAAGAGCAGCTACAACTCTTATAGCTAATAACTAATAATTCTACTTTCTTAGCATTAATAATTCTAAAATTATTTTATTAATAATTCTAATAAAACTAATACTTCTCCATTATTAGCGAACCAAAATCATGGCATTTGCCAAAAGTCCCAAGCACTACTCCTGGAGGACAGATGGCAGATGGCCACAAGACTGAGCAGCTAGAGGAAGGAATGAGAGACCCACTAATGAGGAATGTGCAGAAAAGATGTCTCGGTCCAAGAAAACGTGGGAAAGAAACTCATAACAGCCCCACCTTGATTTTGTTCAGTTTAAGACCGAGCAGAGAGAAACTGAGGCAGGTCATGAAAATTCCTCTACTCTATTTAATACAATGAAATGTGTTCCTGGAATCTCCCGTGCCTATGTCTTAAAGGACTGGCATGCATGTTTTCCATCTTGTAATGAACAAAATCCTTTGTCTTTTGAGTTTCTTTCTCACACTACCCCCAATTTTAGGACCTAGGAACCTTTTCTCCAAGTCCCTCCTTACAGCCTTTGCATTTCTTTCCCAAAGGTGTCTCTATGTTGCTTCACAACAGCCAGGAGTTAAATACCCAGAATGCTCCTTGAATAAGCTTTCTGGGACCAAATATGGGGCGTATTCAGGATGGGGACACATGCCGAGTTTTCCATTTGGGTAACCAAGGAGAGTTGTGTTTCTATAAGCCAACATGGGGTACCTTCTGCTCCTCTGTACAACCAGCTGTACTGCATTGAAAGGAACATTGAACACAAAGCTGTGTCACTCTCACAAATCCCTTTGCACAGGCTGGTTTCCTGCTGGATTACAACAAGATATGCACAGTTCTCTTCAGTCTTCTTGCTCTTAAACCTTTCTTTGTATTATGTTCTGCCGAATCTTTATTTTCTGAAATAGCCTTGCCCAACATGGTTTCCTCCCGATGCTTAGGGGAAGGGGGTCTGAAAGCCAGGCTGGTTGTGAATGGTAGTTCCCCCAAAAGGTGCCAGGGTGTGTAAGCTAATCCAGACTTTGCTTGGCTTTGATTCTTCCTGCCAAATCAATTCTGAACCAGGTCGTAACACAATTAGAGCTCAAAGCTACCCCTGAACCAAGGAAGCAGAGCCTCAGCTGGTCCTGCCTCCTACAGATGGAATGATGTTTGAGGAGGCTGGTAGAAAAAGGTGGAGAGAAACATCAGACAGGCAAAGATACAGTGGAAGCCATGGGTCAAAGGAGGATTAAAACCGACACCCGAGGTGGTCTGGCCGGAGAGAGGAGCTTGAAAGGGCCATCTGCCCCCAAGTGGAAGGAGTGCTCCCTGGTTCACCACTCAGAAGCTGAGCTCTTTCGACACCTGCCAACTGCCCACTTCCTCTGGGCATAAGAGGTCCTCCCATCTACAGATGGTCCTCAGCTGATGACTGAAACTGAAACAGAAATTATGTTGCAGTTGTAAGTTGAGACAGCGCACGACTGGACCTGTTTTCCAGCATTTTTTGTGGTGGCCATTAAGCAAATGCTGCAGTTGTTAATTTTCCCCAATGGGCATTTTTTGCTGGAAACTGAAAGCAGCTAATTAAGAAGAAACCGGCAACAAAACTATGCAAATTGCGATCACATGGCCATGGGATGCTGTAAATGGCAGTAAAGGTGAGTCAGCTGCCAAGCGCCCAAAACACAATCACATGACCATGATGTGTGTGTCGTCGTAACTTTGAAAACAGGTTGGATGTAGCTTTTGGAGGTCCATTGTAATTTCGAATGATAATTTAAGTGACCGGTCATAAATCGAGGACGAATCCAAAAAGTAGGACTGGGGGTTCTCAAAGAGGAGGGGACAATGCTTGGTGGGGGTTAGAAAGAAAAAGACAGAAAGATCAGATCTTCCTTAGTTTTAGGAGATTACCAAACAGCACAACCGTGCTTCGTTAAATGTTTACAAACAACAGGAGAGAAGACAGCGAGGGCGCTTTTTGGGCTGCCCCTTCCAGCAAAATTCAGCAGAACTTCCACGCTTCTTCTCTGCACCGCTTTCGGTAACCTGCTCTCTCCCGGAGAAAGTATTACATGCAAATCCCCCGCTCACCCTGCATACGTTTCTCAGCACAACTTCAGAGAGCTGCAGAAGGCCACCCCGGGACCCCTCTCCGAGTCTGGCCGCCTGGGAGTTTTCCCAGGGCAGAGCAGAGAACAGCAACCGAATAATGAAATGACTGACTGGGTTAGCTGTCCACCAGACGACCGCCGTGCTGGAGCTTTTGAATTAGAAAGGAGGTGGGAAAAGTGAAGCTGCAGTGTGCAAAACCACACGCGGCTTGGGAAACTGGAGTGCAGGGTTCTCCTCCCTCTCTCACAGCACTAGGAGTCCTCTGTGGAGGCTAAGAAACACATGATTTTCAAATAAAATGGTCCTCACTTGGGAACAGCTGATCCAACTGCACCAAAAAGCAGCCTGAGATTGATGTGAGTTGGTCCCAACTCGGTTTCAAGATGGGGAGGGCTCAATCTTAAGTCTGACCAGTCCCAAGAAACTCTGAACAGCCTATCTTGGGATGGGACCACTTCCAGTAGTCTTGGAACTGAGTAGTGATTCCAAACTTTTTATGAGCCTTTCAAGTTCATGCAAGGAGATTCAGAACCGCTTAAAAGTAGTTCTGTCTGTCCTCCGATTTCGTGGGCTTTAAAAAAACAACGCATGAAGCGTGTCACCTGTCCTCACTGATGCCTATCAGTGATAGCAGCAACAGATGCCACCTAGTGCACAAAACCGAGGGAAGAGGATGACCACCTTCCCGTCCTCCTTGTAAACGTGTACAGTCTGACTGACCACTGATCCAGAACACTGTTCTAGATGGGGCCTGGTCTACCAGAGCTCTTCCTGAGTGGACTGTTTCTCATCCACACCCAGGAGAAAATACTTCCGCCAGAGCATTTGACAGCTACTTGGGAAAGAAAGCAAACATGGGTTCTGCTCTCAATTTCATCCTCACATGCCACCTACATGCTAGTATCTGCAGCACCTCCACAGATATCGTGTCTCTCATTTCTAAACTTATGCATCTTCCCAATGAAGGAAGAACCTCATGATTCGTCAAATTCGTCAACGAATCTTTGATTCGTCAAAAATTTCACGATTATAACAGCACTTTGAGGGAAGTAATGATAGGAAGAGAAGTGTTCTCTTCTCCAAAATCGGAATGGACCAGAAATACAAAAGACGACAGACTTTAGAAGGAACACCTTTGAAGGTTGGCCAGAGTTTGCAATGGCCACTTGCATTTAATTTTTTTTTGAATGCCTAAGAAAAGGCACCATTTCCTTTCTTTCCTTCCTTCCTTTACTAGTCCTTCTTTCTCTCATCTTGTATCCATCTGGTTCTTTTCCTTTCTCCTTTATCCCTTTCTGGTGAAACTCCTCTTTTTAGTGTCTCATTTCCATCCTTCCTGCTTTTCATTTTATCCCATTACTGCGAGAATCAGAATATGTACATGCATATGTGAGAGAAAGGTACATGTACAGTGGGCAAAAAAGTATTCAGTCAGCCACCAATTGTGCAAGTTCTCCCACTTAAAAAGATGAGAGAGGCCTGTGATTGTC
>JANHZU010004004.1:69362-79446 GCA_032468055.1 Acrochordus granulatus
ATCTCATTTTCTATAGAAATACCATTTGAAGAGTGGAAATTTGAAAAATTCAAATAGTGCTTCAGTAACCACAGTAACTGAGACCTGCCTATATTGTTTCCCTGTATATTCCTCCTTTGGAGGGGGATCAACTAAAATTCAGAGTCATTTTCCTTCCTGAATGCAGGGGATCATCTCTGCATTTTCAATATGAAAATGAGGGTAGGGGAATAATTTTCTGTCCCTTGTATTTGTGAAATCTTATTTCTTTAAAGCAGTGAACTCACTTTCCTTCCATAAAAAAATCTAAAAATGCACACAGGAATGCCAAAGATTTCATTGCATCTTTGACCAAATTACATGCTTCCTCTGTAACTGATCAAGCTTTAAAGGGAAAAGAACTTTATTAGGGACCACCCAGAAGGCCTGTTTTTTGTTTTCCTGGAATTTCAACCAAGCAATTAAAGGAGGTCTGAGAATATTTTGCACTTTGGAGCTATGACCCTACCATTATGGTATCAAAATTTCTCACAGCATTTCTGTTCAGCTCTTTCCATTCCCACATGCTCTGATTCTGCCATCAGAATCAATGAACCTTCACCAAAGTCTCATATCACTCTGCTAATAGTAGTCCTGACCTCGCTTAAAAATGTATTAGTAGAGTGTAGGAACTTAATATGGCTGGCCTTAGAAGGTCAGGCATTTTGTCCAGATATGAGGATGAAATGACAACCAAACTATAGAAAAACCATAAATTGCCCATTTCAGAGATTTATATACTTTGATATTAGGTTTTGCAACTTCCAAGTCTGGTGTTTTCTAAGAGTTCTTTCCACAAGGCCCACAGACTGGTCTTTTGTCCTGATGACCTTCTAAATCTGCAGTTCTACATATGTTGGCAAGAAAATTAAGTCATTTGAAACTTTGTGGGACTTGTGGGCAAAAGACCTAAAATTGTTCTGGAAATCCATTGAAGATATTCCTGGGATTGACTTCTAGCCAAAGTGGTCATCTTTGCCTCCTTTGCAGAGTCCAGGAAAGAGAGCATAGAAAACGGTTAAGATGAGCATTGCTTGAGGTTTCCCAAGAAATAAACCATGATTATTTATTTTCCTTTTTATTTGCACACAATGGTGATCTATCTGGCTCACTTAGTTAAGTGGTTTCAGGGGATGAAGTTCTCTTCCAAGATGGCAGCACAGCCATTCTTTAATCATCTGTATATACTTTCACAAGAAATTGCAAACTCAAAGGCAAACTCAAATTTATGTTGGAAATGTGCATGAAGGGTTGTTTTATCATGTTTGGCAGACTTGTAAAAAAGCCAGAAATTTCTGGGGTCAAATACATAAAACAATATGAAGAATTTTAAAGATCAAGATTCAACTGAAACTAGAACTTTTCTTGCTGAAGTTAATGGATAATCAATTAGAAAAGAGCCATAGAAGATTATTTTTATATACAACTGCTGTTGCAGCAAAAGTGGAAAGATTCTGAATACCCACAATGGAGTTGTGAAGATGACAGAAGTAGCAGAGATGGCAAAATTAATTTCTTTGATTAGAGAAAGATCAAGAACTACATTTCTCAGTGACTGGAAACCCCCTTATGAGCTTTTTGCGAAGAAAGAGAAAAATGAATTTGTGATTTATGGGTTTGAAGATTAGAAAGGATAGCTTATGAAAAGAAGGAAATTATTATGTAACCTTAGGGAGAGGGTAAAAGATAAAGGCATTTGTAACCACTGTCAAAAAGACTGGAAGCTGCTGCTTTATAATCTTTTATTTCTTTGTCTATTTTCTTATTTATTATTCTTCCTTATTTTCTTTGTTTCTTTTCTAATACTTGTATTATTTTCATCTTGGTAAACATTTCTTCTATAAAAACCCAAAGAGATTGCAAATTCAATACCCTCCTCTTGACTGAACCTTTTACAGAAAGTTATTAAGGGGGCATGTAAAATCCCATGATTCAAATTGTTTTCTCTCCTAAGGGAAGACATTGAAATGTTTTGCATATTGCTAGTTATTGTCTAGGAAGCCAGTTCAGTCTGGTGATGAAAGGACTAACTCAGGAACAGGGAGACATGAGTTCTAGTCCTGCCTTGGTCAGGAAGCTACCTGGGTGACCTTGAGCCAATCCCTCTCACTCAGCCCTGGGAAGAAGGTGGGAGTTGAAATTTACATGTCTTGAAGTTGCCAAAGTTGAGAAACAATGTCCTAGACAAAGGAAATAATGCTACCAACTCCTCAGGGTTTATCAAAGTTATCTCAACTGAGAAATAAATAAACTTATTAGCAGCTCTTAAATTTTTACTAGCAAATAGTAAGCCAGTAGAAACTGAACTACATTTGCAAAAGCATACCTAGGAAGATGAGGGGAACCAAATTGTTTTTCCTGCTGAATAAATTGACTGCAGTAGGCCAGGATGCACCATTTGCTTTTTAAAAAATATTTCATAAAAAAAAAAAGAATTTGCTTCAGTCGGGTAGCTTTTTCCAGGCAACATTTTCATCTTCCCGAATCGTAAAAAGAGAGATGGGGAGTGCGTGCTCATGAACCATTATCTAAGTCACGCAGGCTGTGCATTAGCACAGACAGAGAAGTTCAAGTTATTATACTAAAATAACTGATAATTGGGAAGTTACATCCACACTCAGCGAACAGCAATAAACTAAAAAACACACCTTGACACGTGAGCCCCATCTTTTATGTAACAAAGACTGTTAAGCAACCGAATGGGATTGGCTAGTAACCAGCATATCCTGAGTGCTTCAGTTTCACAGGATCATCTTCATCATGGGAACACTGGCGATAAAGTCACGTCCCATAGGACAGGCTATTCTCCTGTGGAGGAACCTGACTTGTTCCTTTTTTCACTTCTCAGAAGCTGGGAAGAATAGAAACTCTTCTTCTGAGCATCGGAAGTGTTTTCAATTCTCCCAAAACTGTGACACTGCCCACCCTGACACTTTCTGTTCTGAAGCTTGGAGCTGTGGAATGACTGCATTGCAGAAGTACTTAGAAACTCCCTGAGATACACCATAATGTTGTTGGAAGCACGTGGTTATGGGGTAGGGTTGATGTAATGGTCTGTGAGAACGCCCTTGAGACAGGGGGGAAGAGCAGCAGACTGGGCACTGGTCAGATAAGAGACAGCTTAACCCACAGAAGCAATAGAGGTATGGAAAACATCTCAGAAGAGACCCTCCCTAGTTTCTTGGTGATAAAAAATGGCGGTGGGGGGAGATATAGTTTCAAACTTGGTTCTGATTCTGTTACTATGGTATTACAATAAAGATTATGTGAGTAATCATGGTTGGTGATTCTTGTCTGGACTACCTTTAAGGGCTGACAGTTAGGAATCCATTGTTTGGCTGATAGAGTTTCTCCTCCTCCTTTCAGATGTCATCAGTGTATCTTACTACACAGTGTATCTTTCTACACTGGATTAAGGAGGTATAGTAAGGAAACAGATTCCCAGGAGGAAAGGGGGGGCATTCCAAGGAGAAAGAGACATAATTCAGCCCAGGCATCATGTGGGAGAGAAAAAGGGTGATGACAGCCTCTCCCTAATGGTTCCCAAACTATACTGTAAACACAACTCTGAACAGCTCTATTCCTCTACTGTTGCTGCCAGTTAACACCCACTACCTAAGTGATTCCCACCATGCCTCATCCACCCTGATATGGGAACAAACCATCTGCACGTAGGTCTGTCTGCCAACACATCTGTGTCCTTGACAAAGAAACAACATCGTTCTCTTCACCTCAGGAATGTAGAAGGACCCAGATGACATGTCATCCAAGTGGGTAACACAGAGGCAGGCACAGGCGGCCAAAACATAAGACAAATACATCCACAACAGCTTGCCAGAGCTGGGTAAAAACAGGCTGCCACTGCTTGGCACTTTGATGTCTAGCCAGGAAATTGCAGCAACCCAAGAGACAAGGCGACTTTAGAGCTGGAAAATCTTACTTGGAAATACACTTCTTTAGCTGAACATCCTTAGATGAGTGTTCTGGGAATCCAGCAAGTTTCTCAAGGTTAGTTTATTGTTTTCCAGTTTCTGGGAGCCAAAGAACACCATGTTCTGTTCTCTATGCTTCCTTCATCCTTAGAGGGGCATGGTGGTTTAGCAGTTAAGACACTGGGCTTGTCAACTGGAAGGTTGGCAGCCCAAGTTCGAGACCCAAGCACTGCATAATGAACTGAGCGCAGCGTTATTTCACCCCAGCTCCTGCCAACCTAGCAGTTCGAAAGCATGTAAAAATGCAAGTAGATCAATAGGCAGCTCCTAAATTGGTGGGAAGGTAACAGCATTCCATGCACCTTGCAATATAGTCATGTTGGTCATATATGACTACTGAAGTGCCTTTGGATAATACTGGGTCTTCAGCTATGAAATGGAGATGAGCATTTCGGCCACGACTGGCAGGAGAAATCTTTACATTTACCTTCTGTACATAGTACAGTCCTTTATATGTCTACATAGATGGCCAAGCAATTACGATGCTGGGCTTCTTGAGTTCGAGACCCAGGAGCCGCCCCGTAACAGGGTGAGCTCCCGTTATTTGCCCCAGCTCCCACCAAGCTAGCAGTTCAAAAGCACGTAAAAATGCAAGAAGATCAATGGGTACCTCCTAAATTGGTGGGGAAGTAACAGCGTTCCATGAGCCGTGGCGTACAGTCATGACCACAGAAACTTCTTTGGACAACAGTGACTCCCTCAGCTGTGAGTTGGAGGTGAGCACTGCCCTCTAGAGTTGGACATGACTGGCAGGGGAAACCTTTACCTTACTTCATATTTACACTGAAAAAGACTGTATTTTGTGCTTTATTCATCTCTTTATATTCATGCCCCTGCCTTGCCCTTTTCCCTAGAGGCTGGCAGGAGAAGACAGAAGCATGATCTTCCAAATTTTACTTCCCAAATAACCCTTGGTATTTCTCAGAGATGCTCTAATACAGGTTTTTCAAATTGTGTTCACAAAGCCCCTCTGCTGCACGAGAACTTGATGGGGCCCTTGAGAGACTAGTGGGGGGGAAGAGTTCACTCAAACACAGCAGATTTTCTGTCACTAGAACTTTGCTATTTGATCAGGACTTCTGGGATTTTGTGGGGCTGAAAAACTTTAAAAACTTCTATTGGTTTCCATCTTGATTCCTTTAACAACTACACCAAACTAGCACTCATGATTTTAACTACACTAGCCTTCTTTCAACCAGATGTCAGTTTGGGTTATTAGACTGTGGCCCTCATCATCTTAGCATCGTCTTGGTCACGCAGGTTGAGGAAAATAGGAAATGAAGGCAAACCATCTAGAGGGCATTAGCTACATACTCTATCCTAGTGGAAAAGAAGCCCAATCTTTGTTTCTGAATGAGTCAACTCTCCTTCTGACTGGAAGTTGATTGTACAACTCCAATATCAAGATGAAAAGTGACACCTCATTATGCTTCTGAAACAGGTGGCCACAAATTAGAAAGAGTCTGATATCCTTTTAAGACTAAAAGAGTCCCTGAGGGTTTTACTCTGCTAGCCTGGCAGCTATAAGGGGCAGTGCTCATCTGAATTTCAAGGGCCGTTGAGCCAGTGCTTGTCCACTTGTTTTTATGGTCATGTGGCCAGCATAACATCACAAAGCGCTATTACCTCCCCATCGAAGTGGTACCTATTTATCTACTTGCATTTACATGCTTTCAAACTGATAGGTTGGCAGGAGCAGGGGCAACAGCAACTTCATGGCATACAACCCACCCACCCATCCATCCATCTCTATCTGGGCAAGTCATGCAATTGCTAGAGAAACCCATAGTCCTTGGAAAGATAGGAAGAGAAGGATGAGCAGCAGCAAGCGGATGGGATGACTTGTAACAGTTGCGATGGGGGCATAGCTGGAAGACCTGAAGGGCCACATTGGGGACAGATTGTCATGGAGAATATCTATGTGGTTGCTAGAAGTCAACAGTGGCTTGGTGGCACATAATCATTAATGTCTGCAACAGGCAACATCAGATGCTCAAACTTAGTAAAGGGTGAACAGAAAAAAGTGAGTGTGCTGCCGAGACTCCTTCAGGAGCAAAGCCAATACCAGAGAGATGACAGGAATGGAGAGGGAGCCCTGATTTTACACTCAATGCCCCACTTGAGGTTCCTCTTACCAATGAAGCTGCACAGGAACTGACCACTAGGCATCTCTTTCTGTCAGCAGATGAGACAGGGCAACTACTTACCACTCAAAGCATGTAGGCTCAAATTGTCCAGCAAAACCTGTTCCTCTACTGTCAGTGCCACAACATCTTGAGAACTTGTAGGCCAACATTCAACTTTCTCGTAATCCAGAATGCTGGAGCTATTTAAAAAGACAGGAGAATATATGGTATATATGCTGAGGAATTCTGGGAGTTGAAGTCCATACATCTTAAAGTCGCCAAAGTTGGACACCTCTGCATTACAGCTTTGGCGTCTCCGTAACTCTCAAATTTACCTCCTGCCAAAAATTTCAGGTAACAGCAGTTCTTTCAAGGGTTTCCTAGAGCTGTTCTGCCTGAAAAATCTGTTCGCCACAAACTCCTAGGAAGAAAGGAAGAATCTGATTGCAATGGCATCTGAGGCAGGTGTACAACCCGCTGGCTGCAAAAACACCTCCCACTCAACATTTTCTTCAGGCACTGAGGTCTGCAGTGACACTTGAGGGCAGGAAGAGGATAACTTCCCTTTGAATCCCTCCTTGTGATCTTTTGTCTCCCAATCCCATTGGGACATTGGGGGATCAGTAATGCATGACAACTAACAGAGTGGAGAGGTGTGCCAGCATTATTCAATAGTTTGTTGCCAAGTTCCAGTGCCAAGGTTTTGACTGGATCTGGGTAGGCATCTCCATTCTAGGCAAAAGGATTCATTACTGTCAGCCCTTTGAAGTAGACCAGGCTAGGAATCCAAAGCCATGCAGGCTAATGCTATTTTTATTGTAAGGTTATGATAAGAGAGTGTGGGAGAAGGAAGGGCAGAGTTAAGCGTTTAGAGGGGAATCAACCTTGAATTGCCACACATGCACAAATGCCAGAGGTCCAACCCCTCATAAGGGCCATTAGCCTTATCTTGGGAGTGCAGGTGTTCAGGGGGAAGTTGGAGAAATTCTTGTGACCTTGTAACATCAATATATCTGTTAGTTAGAACTGCAATTACATCATACCTAACAGAGAGTTTTGCAAGTCTGAAACTGCTTCCACCCTCTTTCTTTTTCTTCATGAGGGAGGACCAAGTATGAGACATTTTTTCAAATTACATTTCTGCTCCAGACTCTGATTTCTCTTATCTGTTGTCTTCTTCCTGTCTTTCACGGTTATTCCTTCTTCCCTTTACAACTACTAGCCTGCAACCACTTTTCCCCACAATTCAGGACAGGGGTGTTGCTATGTGCATATGTATCTCATAAAATTAAAGATGGCAGCCACAACTGCACATCTGAAGGCCCTGCCCCTTTATAATGTGCATCATACATGGAAGAGTTGCTTGCAGCGAGATGGGCAGAGTATATATTTAATAAATAAATAAACAAAATAAGTAGGACCAAAGGCCACCACAATGCATGCATAATAAAGATGGGATTTCAATCATGCAGTCACAGTTGCATCGCAATGTTTCTGATGCACATCCTTGCACAGATGCCACTAAGTTGGGGTGAATGTCAAAGGGGCCTCCCCTCCATACCTGCAAAGAGAAGGGCTGAGCAAGATCAATCCGGACACAGCCCAGTCCTTGACAAGCCGCTTGGCAAAGAGTCCACACGGTGGCACAGAGACCTATAGTCTGGGTGGGGCTCTGAAAAACAGAACAAGTAGTCCAGACATCACTTGTGACCACCATGCTGACTTTATTGACCCTTTCCCTGTGGACACCCCCGATTGTGACTGAAGGTCCCTTGCTTGGCTTTAGTTTGAACCCTGGTCTAGACAGGGCAGCAGAATTGGTTAGAAACTTGCAGAAATTGGGCCATTACAGGCTGAAGGTAGGAGATCAGAATTTTTAAATTCTCCTTCAGGTCTTTGTTGCAATTCCAAGTAAGGACAACGGAGGACATTTCTAGGCCAGTTTTTCCTACTGGCAGCATCTTGTTGCTAAGCTTCTTAGGAAAGCATTTAAAAATGAGCTTCTCTTGCTTGAAAGGGTTAGGGAATTAGTCACCCAACATCCTGAACCTGGGAGAAAGAAACTCCATTTGAGGATGGTGCAGGCTCTACAGCATGGCCTCAGCTGGGCCTCCAGCAAGCTATCTGCACCTCTCTGTTTTGACTGGTTTTCATTCAGATACAGCAAAATAGCAATTCCTTTGCATGTGAGTTGCAAATAGAGCAACACAAGAAGCAGTGCGTGCAGGCTGAAGGTAGTAAATTGAATACACTTATTTTCTATTCATTTTTATTTCTAGAACCTCCATCCACTGTTTCCTTCTGAAGTCAACAGTGTATTGTTTTGTTAAATATTAGTTTTTGAAGGTGAAAATTGAAGTTGGAAAGGGGCAGACCAAGGTTTTTAAGGACTCTTTGGCATCAGAGTACATCTTAACCACAGTAACTTTACACATGCTGGCTGGGGAATTCTGGGAGTTGAGGTCCATACTTCTTAAAGTTGCCAGGTATGAGGAACAAGTAATTTCTTACATTTCCCATCATATTTGTCTGTGAAGACTCTCACTTGTCCAGGGTAATTGCATCGCAACAAAGTTTAAAAAACAGGCATCTGGACTGGATTTCGATTTCCCATCATAGTTTTCTCAACCTTGAAGAGAAGTGGACTTTAACTCCCAGAACTCCCCAGTCAGCATAGCATAGCTGGCTGGGGAATTCTTGGAGTCGAAGTCCCATATCTTAAAGTTGCCAAGGTTGGACACCCCTGCTATAGGTCACTTAGCTTGAAAGGGTCCAGGTGTACAGAACAAGGAAGTATTACTGTTCTAATGGGGAGAGGAGTTCCCTACCAGTATTTCTACCAGTATTTGTAGAAATGCAAAAAGCAACAACAACAAATTATTAAGGGGAAGAGAAAACTCTAAGGCCAGGTGTTGAGGCTAGAGATGGACTGAAAACCAAAGGAGATAATTATTTTATGTCCAGTAATCTAAGTTAAGTGATCTGGCTTCTAAAAACACATATAGAGGCTGCAGTTGATCAGCCTGAGGTGACCTCCAAGTTTCCTTCCAATTGTAGGATTCTCTGATCCTCCCCTCCAATGTTTTCTTGCAGCAGCCCCATTTTTTTAAAGCATGCAAAGCATCTGCAGGGCCATTTGGCCACAACTGTTCTTACCTCTTGTCCCCTGTGAGTGAAGTCAGGAGTTCCCTCATAGGAGATGCCAACGGGCACTATCATGATGTCTGGGACGGCACCAGTGTAATAAGCTTGGAGCACCAGGCTCAGCCACACTCTACTGGAGGGGGAGAGCTTTTGCAACCCAGAAAAGACCTCCTCCAAGAAGATCAGCAGGGGCTGCTTGCTCAGAAGTAGTTCTTCAACATACTATAAGACAAGAAACCACATCTGGAAACGCAATCCTTTTCCATGCAATGAATTCATTGGCTTTATTTTTATTTATTTATATTCCACCTTTATTATTTTTTTATAAACACTCACAGAGGTGAACATATCCAACATATCCTCCTCCTATTTTTCCCACAACAATAACCTTGTGAGGTAGGTTGTACTGAGAGAGAGTGACTTGCCCAAGGTCACCCAGCTGGCTTTCACAGCGAAGACAGGATTAGAACTCACCACCTCCTGCTTTCTAGCATGATGACTTCATCACTAGACCAAACCGGCTCTCTCTATATGTATATATTTATACATACCTTATGCTCAGTCACATGCAGTGATTAAAATAAGGAGGCTGGTAGTCCATTTTCAGACTAATTTGATTAAAAAGTATAATGGCTTTTTAATAAATCTTATCAGTCTGAAAAGGGGATACCAGAGTCCACCTCAAAGTTCTTGGAATTCACTTTACATTTATTGTATAATAAAAAAAATTAAAAAGTATAATGGCTTTTTAATAAATCTTATCAGTCTGAAAAGGGGATACCAGAGTCCACCTCAAAGTTCTTG
>JANHZU010004005.1:39270-49977 GCA_032468055.1 Acrochordus granulatus
ATCAGTGGTTGGGGCATAGACTTGGATTACTGTGATGTTGAAAGGTTTGCCTTGAATTCGAACTGAGATCATTCTGTGGTTTTGGAGATTGTATCCCAGAACTGCTTTTCCCACTCTTTTATTGACTATTTACTCTCCAAACTGGACTGCAAAAAGCATTCCTTCTATGTCCCTCTTTAATAGCTATTTTTACTCTACAATCATTAATATTTCATTATTATTGTTGGGTATATTTCACTAATGTGATAGAACTGATATAGTATATATCAGGTGCAAGCAACCAGGCCTACACATTAAGGTTTAAAGCAATTAACTTATTGCTAAAGGTTTATATACAAAAATCTTTTCAGACTGAGAGTTTGCACCTAGGTGAAAATAGATAACAGCTAACAGAATTTGAGAGTGGGTTGGTTAAGTGGGACTGGACCACACTTTTATGTCTATATAAGAATTCTAAACTGATGTCTCATTGAACTCCTCCTGGCTCTGCCAGCCTTTCTCCTACAAGTACCCAATTTAAGAAACTGTGTTCTAGATTAAAGTGCTACTCTTCAAAGGCAGTCCAAATTATTATAGATAGCCTTTCTTGTTCAGATTAAGCACAGAATATATAGGAAGCAGATTTATTTCCAGAACTGGCAGGAAAAAAAAACCCTATCTGAATGGGTTACATGATACTTTCATTTTTTTCATGTGCCTGTAAGAATATTTTTATACCTTATATGGAGACTGCAAATGTCAGACTTAATCCTAACAAAACATGTCACCACTGAAAATCGAAGACACTTAACTTTTATTGATAAATATTAATATTCACATGCATGTACTCATCTCTGCTAATAGAAGCTAATTATATACTGTATTAAAAAAGAAGACTAATTACATTTCTGGAATTAATTTCCTTTCTGGAATTAATTTCTACTATGGAGACTCCTTACCCTTCTTTTCTCTGAGAGAGAAATTCTGGGTTGAAAGAAGTGCAATCTTTGTAATAGCATTGTCTAATCAGCACTATTTAAATAAAAGCAGGACACAAGAATATTAGAGGCAGAATTATTGGATTATAAAGGAGGCAACTTAAATCTGTGATAGGTAAAAAATGCATAGTTTAATGTTCGGGGCTGCAAGCCGTAAGTATGAATTCAAGAGACATCTAAAAGTGGTGATCAAATAATTATTTTAAATGTAAGAGAGGGGGAAATAATTAAATCCATTATTGGAGAGTTAATTAAGTTTGATATAGTTAACTATATAAAATGACAATTTGCTTTTTGTCCTGGCTTTGCCCTAAAATACACTTCTCAAATATTAAGTTTAATTCTCTGTTTCTAAGACCTGTACATTTTTGTCTTAGAGGAAATGATTCCCAATTTTATGATTGGAGATTGGCAGGAGGTCATAATTGGTTTTTCCCATATATATCCAATTCCTTCCTTCCCCTAAATCATCATAATGATTTTCTGTTCTTCGAGACCTCTTTTGACCGACAGTATCTCTATTGAATATCTGTACTTTTAAAAAATATGCTTATGGAACCTCTTTCCATTTGAGAGCACTACGCTTTGTGTGGCATTGACAACCACACTCCAGGCCTGTGCAGGGGACCCAATCAATTGTGGAAGGGGATTTCAAGATCTGCACATGATGCAATGAATGCCTGAAACTTCTGCAAGGCCTATGACATCTATTCTACCATTTGAAATCTCCCACTCTTGCAAAAAATATGTCCAATTTATTTATAGGCAAAGGGTTATACTTTTTGCACCCCTTCCTTTAAAAAAGTGTTCATTATCACCTGAGAGCTTTCTTATTAAAGAACTTGGAGCCAAATCATTATATTGATCTAGATACGTATTTCAGGCAAAATGATATGATCTGGCACATAGAACTTCAAATATTCAAACAATATCCACATGATTTTACCTATAATTTCTGATCCTGCTATCCCTTTGTCTGTTATGATAACTTAAATAAAGGCTCTTATTTATGTATTTCTTAAATATTCTATGTAAGAATTGGGGGGAGTAGAGCAAAGGCTTCCTGCTTTACACATGACTTTATCTGAAGGTATGTCCCTTTCATTTAATCAAATATTCTCTCTCATACACACACTTCTACACTGCATATAAATACACAATATGTAAAATTATTTAGCAAAAAGTCATACACCAAATTATCCCTAGCCTGTAATATAGAATGTACAGTATGAATTTACATTATTATGATGAAATATTGCAGTCAGTCAGATGACAGCCATAAGGAAAACTGAGCAATGAAGCAAGGTCATAAATTAGAAATCATAAAAAGCTAAGTTTTTAGACAAATTCGAGAATGCTATAATGTAGTTTTGAGATTGTTTTGAATGTTACAGAAGTGCAGCATGGAAACCTAGTCATGTTGACTAATAATAACAACAAAATGTGGAAAAGGTTACCTCCTAAGAATTAATTGTTCATTTACCCAGTTGTACTAGAGTAATGCACTGTGAAATTGTGTTATTCTCCAAAAAATTTTCCATAAAGTTTAACATTCCATGACATTCTCTCTATTGTAGCTAGTTAAAATTAGTCCAAGAAAGTCCTTAGCATATAGAGTGAGCATAAAGTGCAGCAAAAACAAGGCCATTCTCAGATCTGTTTGTGTGTGTGTGTTGGGAAGCATGACATTTCCCATTACTTCGGAGGAATCCATAAAACACTGATATCTGTAACTGAGAAAGCTGAAAGATACATTAGTCTTGCTGCATTTTACTGGTATTCACACTGGGATAATGAGATTATTGGGATTTTTTTCTTCTAATGAGAGGAAGACAGAATACCTTGGTCTCTAAAAGATTTAGTCACAGAAGAAAGCCATTAGTCTCTACTTGATTGCTGTCAAATGGTAGAAAATTGGAATATTACCCTGATATTTGTCATGATGGGCCATATTTCTTCTCCTTGTTCAGTGTCAAGTGATATGAGAGAAATATTTGTTTAAGATTCTTGCTTATGATTTTTGTTCTGAAGAAAACAGATATGCACCCAGGATTTGCTGATAGAGATTAGTGAGAGATAATTGGAAAACTGCCAAGCTTCTGCCATTTTTATAAAAGTCAGGTGGGAAAGATAACAGGGAAGGAGGGAATGGGAGAGAAATGTTGTTTGGTTATTTACTTGACAAGGATGCATCACTGTTGTGGATTAATTAGATTCCATTTAAATTCAGAGTGATACACAGTTTGAAGATAAACTATTGTGATTTAAACAACATTATTGAGGGGAAACATGTTCACTTTCATATTATTCTATCACTGCATCTATGACTACTTAAATATCAGAACATTATTTGATTCATATTGAACATCTATTTTTCTTTTAAAATAGCCATACCTAATGCTGCATGAATGAAACCTTTTCATGCTCTTATACTTCCTACTATTATTGTTCAGTTGCTAAATCATGTCCAACTCTTTGCAATCCCATGGACCATAGCACTCTAGGTCTCCCTATCCTCCACTGACTCCTGAAATTTGCTCGATTTCATATCCATTGTGTCAATGATGCTATCTAACCATCTCATCCTCTGCCATTCCCTTCTCCTTTGCCTTTAATCTTTCCCAGAATCATTATATTTTCCAATGAGACATCTCTTTGCATTAGATGGCCAAAGTATTTGAACTGTAGTTTCAATATCTGTCTTTCTAATGAATAGTAGGGTTGATTTCCTTGCATCCAAGGGACCCACAAAAGTTATCTCCAGCACTGCAATTTGAAGGTATCAGTTTTTTGGTGTTCAGCCTTCCTTAAGATCCAACTCTCACATCCATCCATTACTACAGGGTAAACCATAGTTTTGACTATACGGACCTTTGTCAGCAAGGGGATGTCTCTGCTTCTTACTACGCTGTCTATGTTTGCCATAGCTTTCTTCCCAAGGAGCAAGCATCTTTTGATTTTATGGCTGCAGTCGCCATCTGCAGTGATCTTGGAGCCCAAGAAAATAAAATCTGCTTCCATTTCTTCCCTTTCTATTTGATAGGAAGCAATGATCTTGGTTTTTTTAATGTTGAGTTTCAAACCAACTTTTGCACTCTTTCATCCTCATCAAGAGGCTTTTTAGTTCCTCTTCACTTTCTGCCATACGGGTGATAACATCTGTATATCTGAGGTTGTTGATATTTTTCCCAACAATCTTAATTTTGGCTTGTGATATTTCCTAGTACCATGGAGCAAATATAATGCATGTATAACACTGGCATAGTTTGCAACCAAATTGTGTTACCATATTTGTTCTTCAAAATATTGTCTCCTTCCCAAGGTTGCTTTTTATTTTGTTTTTTGCCCAACAGTGATGATTATGTCCAAGCCACTACAAGAAAATGTATATCTAAACCAACTGAGAGCATTTTATTTATTTATTTATTAAATTTGTATGCCGCCAAAATCCAAAGACTCTCGGTGGCTAACAACAATAAAACAATACATTAAAAACACTTAAAATAAAATATATCCATTAAAACAAACCCATTAAAACAAAATAAAGTGGTTAGTATTTTTGGCACCAATCTGCATCTCTTCCCACTTCCTCACTTTGAGTGACATCTACCATTTTGATACTACTTCCTTAATGTAATGTGTAGAGATCCCTCTGGATCTCTTTGCAGTCCCTTATTGTTTTTATCACTCTGTACAGTTTAGTGTCATTAGCAAACTTGGCTATTCCACTGGTAACATATGATTCCAGATCATTTATAAATGTGTTTTTTTAAAAAAAATACAGTCCTAGGGTGACCCCACTAGTTAATTCCTCCATTATGAGAAATGGATATCCATTTATTCCTATTCTTTGTTTTCTATACCTTAGCCAGTTATTTATCTGAAATTGGGCTGTCCTTTTATTCCATAACTATTAAAATTACTTAGGAATCTTTGATAAGAGACTTTATCAAAAGTTTTTTGAAAATATAAATGGATGATGTGGCTTGCCCATACCCAATGTATATTAACACCCTCAAAAAAACTAGTAGACAGGACTTCACCTTGCTGGTGCCACACTGGGTATCTATGAGCAAGACCAGTGTCTCCAAATGTTTGGTAATTTTATCTGAAGTAAAAATAATAATCTTAAGAAAGATGTCTGTCTCACAATATATGTATAGATTTTTTGAGAAAAGGCTAGTCATGGTTGCTCTAAAACCAAAGATAAGTACTCTGTCAATTAATTTAGTAATCACAAGAATTTCCTAATTGTTATATCTGAATTTAGAAAGCCTTCAAACACAACTGAAAACTGAAGACAGCCACAAAAACTTATTGGAAAAAAAATGAAACACCAATATGCTTAGCTTATTTTCTTAGCATAATTGTGAGAGTGAATGGTTTGAAATTTGGTTTGCATGTGTGTGACTTAAAAAAAATCTCCTTTCTGGTAGAATGCCCGATCTTCTATAAAAAGTATATTTTATACCTTAAAATACTTAAAATATACTTTTTATATTTTATGTATAAAATGTAAATATGTATATATTTTATAAACATTTACGTATTTTATGGTTGTATATTTTATGCGTCTATAATGCCTGCTGAAATCTGATATCATTTTACTGGAACTGAACATTCATACCAACCAGCACTTTGCTGATTCAAGGAAGGAAAAGAGGAAATCTATCCATGGAGAACCTGATCAGCCCACTGCCTTTCTGAAGAGGAAATGTCAATTATCTGGCCTATCTTTTCCTTATATCAACCAGAGCATTGATAAAATGTTTTGCTACTCAAGTAAGCCCAGACTGTGTCAGCTTCACTGATCAGTATTTCAGGGTAAATTCTTAATTTCTCTGCTCATCAATAATGGAGAAAGGAACTGAAGCAGCAAAATATAGATGACTGGATTAGCCATTGTTTCAGTTTGTGTGTCATAAAGGTTAATCAGACCCGGCACTTATAGAGAAGAATTAGGTGTCTGCTTGCAGCTACTTTTCAGGGAAGACTGAAACTCATGTTGTGTGTATTACAAAATAGATGGGCATGTGGGTTAATGATTCTCCAGCCAATTTCCAACTTAAAATTCTGTGTTGCTTGTTTGCTTGAATCACATCAACCGTTTTGCTTTCATATGTCTTTGTGTATAAGTGTGTGTGCATGCCTTCAGGTCAATTTGGATTCTTGGACAAGTCCCTGAAGGTTTTTTGGCAAGATTTCAGTAGTGGTCTGAAAATGCCTGCTTCCTAAGGCTGAGCTGAAATGACTGGCCCAAGATTACCTAGATGGTTTTATTCCTGTAGCGGGACTAGAACTCAGAGTCTCCTGGTTTCCAGCCTTTTGTCTTAACCACTACACCAAGCTAGCTCTCAAAGCATTGCTACTGTTGTCAGAACAATCTGTTCCTTCAAGCGTTGAAAACATGCATCTAGAAGAAAGTTTTAACCATGATAAACTTTATGTAAATTCCAGCCAGGATCTTATTTTAGGAATGTAATTGTCAGTGTCTTTCTTTTCTTTCTCCTCTTCTATCTTGTGACAGTTGCTTTTCAGTTTGCAATATTCATCCAATATTCATCCAGCATCTCTCTGCTGGATGAATTATTCTCTTAAAAAATAGTGAATATTGTTCCTTGTTTTCCTCTCAACTATCCCTCCTCTACTATTCTCTCTATCGTTTTCTGCTACTTTTGAATTTTGTTTTCCCATCTGGAAGGATGACATTCAGAAAGACTTTCCTTAGTAATCCTCCTCCCCACCCCCATCCTGCCTTATTCTACTCTTTTGATCCTTTTCTTTTTCCTGTTCTTTAACTGCAGGTAGTTTTCCAGACTCCTTGAAACACACTCTTCTTCATTTCTTGCTGAGCCTCCTTGGATCTTGTTTGTGCTTAAATTCTAGCTCATGTCTATGTTCATGAGAGAGCTGTCTTTTTCATTTATCTTCTAATGGCCTTGTTTATCTATATCAATTAGGATTTTGGACAGGCCACTCAATTGAAATAGCCCTTTCTTTAATACTGAATGACATTTGGGAGGCCAAGTCCCAGTGACTCCCATTAACACTAGTTCTTTTACATCTGACAGCAGTACTGAACACACTGACCTTTAAATCTTTGGGAATAATTGGTGGTGCTCTTTCTGAATCCTTGGAATCCTTTTCTTTGCTTCCTTAAGTTTCTATTTCAGTGTTGTATGGTGGATTTCAGAGCTGGGATTTTCACCTTAGAGTGGGTGTCACCCAGAAATCTGTCTTAAGTCCTAGTTTGTTTATCCTTTTTACCCTTTACTTGGTAAAAGGATAGGACTATGATTCATGATCATTCCATTATCATTGATAACATTCAAGTTTAACTTCTTGTGGACTTTTTGTGAAAAAAGACAAAAATGAACTTGTGATTTATGGGTTTGAAGATTAGAAAGGTAGCTTATGGAAAAGAGAAATTTATGATCTAACCTTACAGAGACATGGTAAAATATAAATGCATTTATAACTGCTGTCAAAAAGATCAGAAACCAATTCTTTATTGTCTTTTTCTTTTTTGATTTTCTTTTTTACTTACTATTTTCCTTATTTTCTTTTTTTCTAATATTTGTATTGTTTTTATCTTGTTAAAAATTTCTTCAATCCAAATTATATTCAGATAATGTTTAAGTTTATTGGATTCATTGGGATGAAAATGCATTGTCAAAAGTGATGGTATGTCTCACTAGCATTTCCTCTTACATGTTCTCCCATACCATAAGCTGAGTGTGGACAAGACTGAGATTGTTGTATATCAGACTGATTGTCATTCCCATCTTCTACTGAATCTTCCTCCTATTTGTTTTCAGGGCTCTCAGATTGACCCAGTTTCCTCTGCCTTGGGATGTTAATTGATGCCCATCATCTCTGTAACTATTTCTCAATTACACAGAATCACTAATTTCTATTTGATATTTGTAGAATTGCAGTGAAGGACTGATGAAGGAATTCTAGCAATATTGCTGCATTCCTTGGGTGTGATTTTTCTAATGTATCCTGCAGGTGTTCCCAATTCCTTTCTCCATCTGCTTTTAGTCCAGAATGTCATTTAGATTGATTTAGATTTATCATATTCTTTACATGGTTGGATAGGGTTCTGCATTGGCTCCCCATTTGAATCAGAGCCCAATTTAAAGTTTTGTTCTCTTTGTGTTTATGGCCCTCCAATCACAGACTCCCGTTCTTCTGAATGTCTCCCTATAATTTTTTTCATTCTTTTCATACTTGGAGTCATACAGTCTTCTTTCAGTTGCACTTCAGGCTCATGGCCTTCATGTTCTGAGCATCTAGGGGCCTACCATAATGACTCTGGAATCAATTCTCCTTCTTCCTTTATTTCCTTGGAAATGTGGTTAAATTAATGTGGTTAAGGCTGCCATACCTATGCTGCAAAATTTCAGGTGACTACTACATGACTTCATCTGTTAGAATTTTCATATAACTTAGCTGCCATCTAGTGGACAATGATGCTGGGAAGGATTGAAGGGAAGAGGAGAAGGGATGGCAGAGGAAGAGATGGATGGATGGCATAGTCAGTGTGATGGGTGTGAGCTTGGGAAGACTCCGGGAGGCAGTGCAAGACAGGAGGGCCTGGCGTGATGCAGTCCATGGGGTTGTGAAGAGTCAGACACGACTGCGCGTCTGACAACAAAAAGAGGCTACTGGAAGAAGGTTGTCCTCAAAGATCCTCAGATCCTGAGCCAAGACAGGCTTTAAGGTAACATCTAGCACCATGAGTTGCATCCAGAATTCAAACGGTAACCAAACCAGTGCAGTGCTGAGAGCAGATCAACTAATACCTATCATTACCTGAGTTACTATATTGTGGACCAACTGCTATATTGTACTCTTCAATGGCAGCCCATGTAGAAGGAACATGATGTAGCATCAAATAATATCTGTTCACAGTCTCTTCCAGGAGGTCTATTCAAGGTGTCTGCATGATTCTCATGTCTTTAAGGCCCTGATCTTTCGGTAAAGCTGACCAGGAAAAAGAATTGACACAAGAAGCATTGTCTTGCTTTCTTATTCTCTTAAAATAAATGGTTTCTTCACCCAGACTGAGACAGATAAAGAGAAGCATTTAGGCTTAGATACACTGAATGAAAGAATGATCAATCCCTCAGCTGCCTTCGTAGCAAACACAAGTTTCTGAGCAGTACCCTGCAACCAAAAATGGGCCTTGCCATTTTGTCAAATAAAGATGTGAAACCTATCTGTTTTTCTGGATGGGAATGAACCATACTTAGTTTGAAATCATTACTTCAAGCATTCACTGTGAAGATCGCATGTTGCATCTTTTCTAACTTGCTCCAGTGATAATATAAATAAAGTCTTTGTCTATCTTTCCAATCAATACATTGTGAGGATACTATAGATAGCCTGGAAAAAAAGGATTGCAACATAAATCAATCCAGAATTTCATTCAAGACACAGGCTCAGACTGTTATATGTTTACACATTATGCAAAGATCCAGCTCCCACAGTGCTGGTAAGAATTGAAACAGAAGTTTTAATTTTTGGTCTTATCGTAAGTTGCCAGAATCACTTTGTGTGAAATGGGCAACCATATTAATTTAAGACAGGAAAAAGAAAAAGAGTCAGCAGCAAGGAGGATAGACTTGATTGCAACAATAATTATGGTCTCACTGAGAGACCTAAAAGACCAAGTTGATGACAGAGCATCCTGGAGACAATTTATCTGGGCGGTTACTATGAGTCAACACCAGATTGATGGCATTTAATCAACTAGTCAATAGTTCTTTGTCAGGTGTAATAGAGATTCACAGATGCCCTTATGGAAAAGCTGGGGAACTCAGAGGGCAATATAAGGCAGAAGTAGATACATGGGTTTTTAAAGTCAGCATAGTGCTCTCATTGCGGTATAGAATAAAAGGTACCTTTTTCTGCCCACGTCAAGTTTAGAAAGTATGTGGAAATACATTAGGAAAAAAGGGAAAGCAAAGGATGGGTGGCTACTGAAATAGTGCAGTGTGGGCAAGTTTAAAAGCTGAGTTGGGATGGTTTCTTGGTTATCCATCATTTAAACCTGGAAGCATGGAGAAGGGAAAGCTCCAACCATGGCTGATTTCCTGGGAATTCTACTTTTTTTCCTATTCTGACCTTTCACTATCTCTTTGAGGATAAGCAATTATTAATGTCATTATGCCATCTGCGTGCATGGCACTTTATTTATGTAAAGTGGCATACATATTGATGACATAATGTGGACAAATATATTTTACATATTTGGCTTTCTTCCAGATGCAGATGGATCTAAGCATCCCATGTCTTGCCTCGTCTTTTCCTACAGCTCCTTACTTTAATTCATAATTCTTACTTGCTAGATCATAAAGGGTGTAATGACAATAACTAGAAAAATGCAAACAAGGCTTAAACCTGACATTTGGAAATACCAAGCTAATTGTTGTCTTTAGTCAACTTTTGCTTTGAAAATCTGATCTAAACATGCTCTTAAAAATCAAAACTTATTTAAGGCTCTTATTGTTTAATATTAATGCCATACTGTTAATATTTACTCAATTTGGGGTCTCAAGCTTTTTTCCCCTAAAAGAACAATCCTATATTTGAATTAAGCCAGCTAAAGGGACTTAGGATTTGATATACTTATAACAAACACAATATACAGGGTGACACAAAAAAACGAGAACTTTTTAACAATCCAATAAAACCAAGAGTGATGGAAGAAAAATATTTTATT
>JANHZU010004005.1:78349-90249 GCA_032468055.1 Acrochordus granulatus
GAGAAAAATCCAGTCCAGATGCCTGTTTTTTAAACTTTGTTGCGATGCAATTACCCTGGATGAGTGAGAGTCTTCACTGTCACCTAAAGGATGTTCAGGGGGAATGGTAAAACCATCTCTTGCTGCATTCATGGAGATCAGGGGAGTTGGGGACAGTCTGTAGCAGTTCGTTATCACCTACCAGAAGAAGGGGAATCTCAGGATTTGATACAAGGCAGAAAATCAGCACAAACCCTACTCATGGAAGGGATATAGATATTACCAAATGATGTGCACAGAGCTCTTCACATCAGAGCAGATAAGAGTTCATCATATAAGCCTCTTTCCAACAGAGCTTATCACAATGGTTTTGCTATACTAGTTGTGCCAGTTCTTCCATCAGTGTGTGTGGTTCTAAAGGTAAGCATTCTTTAGTAGTCTCTGTCTGTTAATGATACAAGCAAATTGAAATCCTTGTGTGCAGGAAAACCTAGAAGTTTGCTCTTAGCTGCCTTCATCATCATAAGTTGTAAACTGAAGATGTTGTTGTCTTTTGTCTCTGATGGACTTATATGTTAGAAATATGCTAAATATTGAGTGATGTGCTAGCTAGATAATCCTCACCAAGCTCACCTCAGCAAAACATACCCAAGTCAGTTCTATTATCCTGGATGCTTGCTGTTGGGGTTGTTGAATTGTCTGATGTTTGGGTGTCTTGTATTCCTGTGTTTGTTTCATAGAGTGAAAAGGAAGCCAACAAGTGACCATTAATGTACTGTTTTTGTAAATTATCAGTATTTGTGCAACTTTTAACTGAAGCTTTATTTATTTAGTTATTTGATCATACCATAAATTTCATCATTTTAGTGCTGTGCCACTCATTTAAACTTCAAATGCTTCACAGAAATGCAAGTACTGCTGCCAGATTTCACTTTTTATGCTGCCTGGAAAGTAAACCAGAAAATATAACTAGCCAATTCCTGAAAACACTAGTCCATTATCGTACAGAATTCTTTCTAGCTCCCCCTCCCCCACCATATCCAAACTGAGGTTCATTCCTGCTTCCAAATCTGTTTTGGAAGCAGTATTTTAGACCTTATGCCAACATCACACAGACGTATCTGCTGTACATTAAAGAGGCTTCAGGCAGCAAAATCCTGAAAAAAAATTGCTGCTACTTAAAGAAGGCTTCTATGCACCAACTACTTAAAGTAGCAACATTTGTTGTTGTTGCTTTCAAGTTCATGTAAAAATTGTTTTAATTAATAGAAGAAAGAAGTTGCATTTTCAGTTGTCCAATTTAGCCTGAAGAACTCTTTCACTTGTTAGGAAGATCAAGGAAAATCTAGAATATCTAATATCCTGGTATTGCTTTATTTATAAAACATACATACACACATTTATTTATTTATGAAACTTTATTTTATCAATTTATTAAATTTATTTGCCAACCAACTCATTATAAGCAACTCTAGGTGGCTCACAATAAAATTCCTATAAAAACTGTACACATAGCATAATAAAATAAATACAAAGAGAGGTAAAAAGTAAAAAATAAAAGAACAACAAGATGGGGGATTAAAATAGAAACCACTAATCAAGTAACCATCTTGCTGATGATACTCAGCTACCTGGCCCCCAAGCCAACCCATAGAGCTATATCTTCAGGCCTCTCCAAAAGGCCAAATGGGTGCGGCTGATCTCACCTTGGGTGGGATGATTTTCCAAAAGGCAGGCACTATAGCAGAAAAGAGGCACAGTGGTGCAAGCAGCTAAGAGCTCAGCTTGCTGGCTGGAAAGTTGGATTCCTGAGTTCAAGATCTGGTGTTGCCTCAGCTCCCGACCACCTGGCGGTTCAATTGCGCGCAAGAACAAGTAGATGCCAGCCACATGACCATGGAAGTGGCCCAGGATGAACACTGGCTCTTTGGCTTGGAAACGGGGATGAGCACCGCACTCTAGAGTCAGTCATGACTGGCAGGGTCACCTTTACCTTTACAGCAGAAAAGGCCCATCTTCTGGATCCCATCAGCCAAAATTCCCTGCTGATGGAATCTGAAGCAAGCCTTACTGCCAGCACAGGTGGGTGGGCTGAACTGATTGGTGTGGGCAGGCTGAACCCATTGGGGCGAGGCATTCCCTTAAGTAACCTGGACCCATTCCATGAAGGGCTTTACAGGTGATAACCAACAACTTTAATTACACCTGCACAACAACCAGTGCAGCTCAAGTAACAGTGATATCACATAGGACACCCTTGGGACTGTCCACACAAGTGCATCCTGCACCACCTATATTTTCTGGATGCTCTTCAAGGATAGCTCCATGTAGAGTGCATTACAGTAGTGTAATTCTGAGATTATTAGGGCTTGAATGCTAAGCACAGGAATTCCCGATCCAAGTACAGGTATAAATGGCACACAACACAGAGTTATGCAAAGGCTCACCACAACTGCCACTGACTTACTGAGCAGAAGTTGTGAGTCTAAGAGAACCCCAAGTTCTGCACTGGGTTTATCTGGGGCAGTGCAAACCCCATCCAGCACAAAAAAAAAAAAAAAACCCATCCAGCACAAAGGTTAAACCCTTGGAACTAGAGGTTCTGCACACTCTGTTGCTGAATTAATATAAATATTCATATCCCAGGCATTTCATGTCTTGCCAAAGAAGAGGACTCAAACACTGGGGTTGAAAAAGAAGCTTTATTTGCCTGAGCTTTTTGATTCACACTTGTCCCATCCTCAGAGATTTAAAAGCATCCAATAAACTTTGCATTACAATAAACTACAAATGACAATACTATACATGAGTCTGCTAGATTTTTAAATGAGCTGTCAAGTTATATGTATGTCTCTGTGCCAGGCCCCTGTGTTTCTGCTTACATGCTGCTGCTGGTTCTGTCCCTTTAAATCTCCATTCCTGGATGCTTTCTTATTACAACCAGCCCAAGGGAGAAAAGGGGGAGAGAAGGGAGGAGAAAGGGGATGGGAAGGAAGAGGGGAGGGAGGAAGAAAAGGAAAGCAAGGGAAAGAAAGATTATGATAAGAAATTGCCCAGGAATGGAGAAAACTTAAGCCACCACTGCCCATTGCCAAATGGCTAGATATTCAGCTACCTGGCCCCTGAGCCAACACATAAAGGCATGTCTTCAGGCCTCTCCAAAAGGCCAAAAGGGTGGCAGCTGATCTCACCTTGGGCGGGATGATGTTTCAAAAGGTAGGCACTATAGCAGAAAAGCTTCTTTTTCAATCCCAGTGTTTGAGTCTCCTTCCTTGGCAAGACAGCCTGTGGTCTCCCATCCAGACCTCCACAACCTCCAGGCACTACAAAAAGATAGTCACAGCAACACTCAGGTCACTGGGGATAGAGTTATAAAGTTGTGCACCCAGTGGCTTCATGTAGATATTAAAAAGGAATGGAGAAGGTACCAAGCCCTGCAGCACATCACAAAGTAGCATCCATGGGTTGGACTTTTCAGTCCCTATCAACACTGAATGGGACTGGCTGTGGAGAAAGGAATAGACCAGTGCATAACTGTCCCACCCAGCCCCAACTCTTGTAGCCAGCTCAAAAGGATACCATGGTTGATGGTATCAAAGGCTGCTGAAAGATCAAGTAGAACAAGGATGGATGCACTACCCCCATCCTGTTCTCACCAGAGATCATCCATGATCACAACCAAAGCTGTTTCTGTCCCATAATAAGGCCTGAAATGAGACTAATATGGATCCAGATAATCCATTTCATCCAGGACCCTCTGAAGCTGCTGATCAACTACCTTCTCAACAACCATCCCCAGAAAGAGGAGGTGAGAGACTGGATGAAAATCGTCCAGACAGGTGGGATCAAGCAATTTTTTTTTTTGAGTAAGGAGCACACCAGGGCCTCCTTAAAGGGCTCTGGAAATATCCGTCCTGCAGTGAAGATTTCATCACTCTGACACCTATCTGGAAGTCACTATCCTGAAGGCTTTCATCAACCAGGAAGGACAAGGATCTAATTGGCAGGAGGAGGTTGGCCTGACAGCATCAAGGACCCTGTTCACTTCCTCAGGTCCAACAGAATTGAATTGTTCCAGATAACTGGATAAGACCCCTCTCCAGCATCTCTCTTGACCCTGCCTCATGCTAGAATCCATGTGAATGGATATGAATGATTTTGTCCATTAGGTATTCCACAAATTCCTCAGATTGGCCCTGTAGAATGTCCTCCATGCCTCCCCATCCAAAGTAGGACCAGTTAAATTTAAACAGGGCAGCCAACTGACATTCTGCAGATACAAGAAGAACAGAGAAGTAGCATTGCTTTGCTGCTCTCACTGCTGCTATGTAGGCCTTAATAGTGGCTCTAACCTGTGTTCGGTCAGATTCCCTTCTCATCTTTCTCCAGAGGTGCTCCAGACCCTTTTCAAGATCCACAGCTCCTCCATAAACGATAGAGAGTGAAGGAACAAAGGGTCAAAAAAGGCTGCATGGGCATGATCCTATCCAAAGCTGTGGCCAGTGATAGGTCCATGGGCTTCAGCAGGACCATTAAGCAAGGCCTCTGGGATATCCACCAGTTCCCTTTGGAACACATTCAGGCCCATCAGTCACTGGAAGTAGACCATTTAAATCAGTCTGGCCTCCCTGTAGAGGGGAGCAGCACAGGGTATTGTCTGACCATGACAAAGAGACTTAGTCACACCCCCACCAGATCAAGTTGTTATTGCTCCAACAGAAAGATTGTCAGACATGTGACCACCATTCATGTCAGACATGTGACCACTGTCTTGAGTCAGGTCTTCGATGACCTGGAAGATAGGTGGTCATAAAGTCTTGAGCTGTTTCTGAGATCAAACCCAGGAACAGCAAATTGAAGTCCCCAAGGACCATCATCCTGAGGAACTCCACTGCCAATCCCAGAATGGCCTCCAGCAATTCAGGCAGGGATGTCTTATGCAGCAAGGAAGCTGGTACAGAAGCAACAATCCCATCTGATCCTGTGAGCCCAACTTCACAAATAGGGTCTCACAACCTGATATAGTTCCTGGAAACTACAAGAGATTCCCAAATGACAATTGCTATACTCCCACTCCAATTTTAGAGGCAGGAAGCTCCACCATCCCCCTAGATCACTAGACATAGGCACTGCAACAAATATCCAGGAGGACAAATTCAAAAAAGGGAGTCAACCACAGCACTTCAGCCACTGTTCTCGGTGCCAGTGGAATTCTCTTCACAGCTATTCCTCCTACTCACATCCAAAAACCCACAGGTTAGCCATTCTCACTGGTCAACCATGGGGGAAACATTAACTTTTCCCCTCCTCTGACTCTCACTCAAAGCAGGGTTCCTTAGCACCCCCAATAAGTCAAACCCAACTATTTTGGGCTCACCCTACCTCTCCTAATAATGACTTGGATCAGCCCCCAGACTCTAACTTGACAGCTGCTGGCCACTAAACAGTTATTTTGTTGGCTCACAGGGTTTGGTGGATGACTTAAGCAATCACTGTCCACTGCCAAATGGCTGTATAGTGGAACCAAAAATTTGGTGGGGCAAATGCCATTACCGCTGCCTCTGCTGTTGGGAAGAACACCATTGCCATTATCATCACTGTGTCACTGTTGGGGAGATAGAGGGCATCAAAACCACAGAGCAGTTGTCATGATGGACCCCAGAAATCTTGATTGGCAGTGGCTCTCTTCCCTGCCATTTGCCACCAAACAACTGGCTCCTCCAACTCCAGCTCCATTCCCCTCGCTGACAAACTGCCAAACCACTGAGTCCTTCAGTGCCCATTGGCATCCAATGGCAAAGAGCAGATTCTTCCTGGCACCACCTCCGCTCCCACCTGCCAAGCCACCAACTCCTCAAACACATTCTCCTCCATTCCCAGCTGCTCTTTGCTCACTGCTAAGCTGCATGCCACTGCCAGACACACACTCCTGCTACTCACCATTGAACAGCTGCTAAACAGCTGATTGCTCTACCACCACCATGCAGCTGACTCCTCTGAATACAGAAAGTTTTGCCAGATCTCCTCTGAGACTAGGGGTCCATGTGGAGGTGCAGGAAAAGAAAGCCTCCCCAGCCACTCACAGTTCCTCCCTACTGGCCACTGAGCAGCTTGTTGCCACTCCCACTGCTCACTGCTAGTTGGATGACTCCTCCACTGCCAACAGCTGACACCTTCAGGAGTGAAGGGCTTCACTGGGCCTCCTCCCAAGGTAAAATTCCACAAAAGGGGGAGGAAAACAAAGCACCCTCAGTCACCCATAGTCTCTCTTGCCACAGCACCAACAGAGACATCTTTGGGGGATATCCACGGACCTCAGAATACTGGGCTCCAGAGGCTGCAAAGAACTCCGTGACTGTGACCGCTCCAATCCACTGTCTTGTTTCTGTACTGTATTTCTCTACTTTTATACTATAACTAGTTTTGTCCAAACATTTTATATTCTGCAATAACTTGTAGGCATCAAAACATAGCATCTGCTCCATGCATTATACACATAAACTCTGTAATCACTGATTTTGCTCAAAAAATATTATTAGAACTTACTGTACTGGATATATATTAAATCCTTATTTTATATTGCAAAAATACACAGACACTGCTCTCAAATATATTTTTAATGATTTCTGGTAAGGTATTATGATTTTTCTTGGTCAAAAAATGAAAATCAATAAATAATGATTTAATAATATGAACAGAAAATTTGCTATCATACCAAATTAACCATAGTAGAGGAACACAAACTTCTTTTCCATAGCTTTGAGGCAAAACGTTCATGCTTTTATAACTCACTGAATATTTCTACTCCATTTTCTAAAATGTGGTAGAAAATGACAATTTTATTCAAGGAATTTTGGTTGTGTTTACATCCTCAATTCAATTGTTATGTTTCACTGTATTGCTGAACAAAAGAAAACAGAAGAGAAATATTTTACAGTTACTAAAATTCTATAGGTACTATTGTGAAAGGAATGTTATCCAATTCCAGTTCATAAAGTCATATACTAAAGAGCTTGTTATGCCTGTTACAATTGTAACTAAGAAAGTATTCAGTAGATGTTGCTAACAAAAAACTTAACCAGAGCAAATTATTGTGAAGTTCATCTTGACACCATGCATGATAGAACCAAAATAGACATACATCATGTTAACATCCCATAAATTCACTTTATAGGAACCAAGGTACCCAAAATACAGATTATCAGTATAAATGGACAATTAGTATTAGTCCTAAACAAAAACAAACAACAACAAAGACCCTTTATTGTGTATAATGAATATATGATTTCTTGTTGGGTTCCAATAAGGCCAATGTGCTTTGGGTTTTAGTTTCTATTATTAACCCACATTTTCTAAAATGCCACAGTCCTATTATTTGTCTTCAACATTAAATATCTACAATTCACTCCAATAATTTCTACTCAAAAGTTTAATGTTCTATCTTCTTCTTTACTATTTCTGTTACCACTTTGAGTGTCGACGGTGTCCACTTTCTATGGTGATTCTATTTAGTAGGGCAATGCAATGGCAATGAGGACTGGATTCTAATCTAATATACGGAGAAATAACTTTTTATCATTTTTAAGAATGGAAAAGAGAGTGGAAAGCAGTATGGCGAGCAAATACTGTAGTTAAAAAGCATAATAAAGTCTAACAAAGAAAAGAAACAATTCCTTTACCTGTCTGACTGAAGTTTTACATTACATAAAAGATTTTGAGTTTCTTAGAAATCATCCGCCAGGGTTATTAAAAGCCAGGCAAAAGTCAGGTGTGGCAAGAGAATGTGACTGAGATTTAGATCTCACTGGATCATGTTATTTTCTTAGAGATTAACAGAAATTTAAGTCCCAGATTTCCAAAAATACAGACTTCAGTTGTGAAAAATACAGTTATTTCACATTAAAGCTTCTTGACTGGAGGAAAGAAGTCAGCTAGGCAGTCTTTGTATTTACATAGCTAGAAACAGTTGAAAGCCTGCAAATATGAAGCTACCATCCTTAATACACTATATTTGAAGAAAGGATAGAAACATCTAATGATATGTAGATGTAGAACAGGTATCCAAACCTTTGAGTCTGACAAACAAAACTCTACTGGGAAAGGCATGGGGCCCTGAAGGAGGCCAATCACTGGTTAGACTCTCCCTTTATTTTATGTTATTTTATCAACATCATTTGCTCGTGTTTAGCAATTCACGTCATCAGATTTTGTCTTTGGAAAATCACCTGCTGTCTGTGCAAGCAAGCTGAGCTCTTGCCCTAGCTCCAAATAGTGAGCTAATTATGTAGAGCAAAGTGAAAATACATTATGCAGTCATTGAAAAGGCACATGTAGCCACAAAGAGGTGAAGAAATCAGGAAAGAAAGAATCTGTTTTCAACTGCAATTTATACAGACACCCTGGAAGTCTTCCTTCTTGTTTCCAGTTTGGTGTCTTAGGGAAAGCATTTGCATCAAGATGTTGCATCATTTAATTGGATTAAAAGGAGAAATTGATTGCAGGGACAACTTTTCTTCTGAAATTAATATCAGTAATTCATACTGGTACATGCTACATCATTTGTTGAAAAGTTCAAATCTCCCCAAATACATCTGAGAGTGATATCTCAAGATTTGCTTAAGAAAGATAGTAAATCCCCCACATAAAGCCTTTCCATTAGGAAGAATCTATCTTATGCTGCATTTTGAATCTCATTATTTTTATTATCTTCTTATTTGTGACATATAATTTAAGAATTTAAACTTACAAAAAAACTGAGTATATTAAATGAATCAAACCATTGAACTGAATCAAGGTTATAATCACCAAAAGCCTAGTCAATTTTAACCTTCCTTAATTTTAAGAGGGTTGATCAGAGAACAAATCTGTTTAATCTATCATTCACCTTTGTATAGTTAAATGGAGTTTCTTATTGGCCTGTATGTCTCTAATTATTAATTAGTTAAAATTCATCAGCATATGTGAAAAGCATATTTCCTCAAATAATAATTGGAAAAAACTCAGCATATCTAACTCCTATTTCCCTTTCTATAGTTTTACCATTGTTAAAAAGGAGAAAAAAGAAGTGAGTTTATAATCAGAGGTCACCTCAGATTATTACTTACCCATCATTAGATTGCTTTATTAACTCCTCTCCACCCCTCCCCAAAAAGAGATATCCAATATTGTTCTAATTTAGATCATTAATTTTGAAGCCATTAATCAAGTGGGTAGTGTATTTTTATTGACTTTTTTCAGGTTTAACTTAAATAGTTTTATTTGCAGTATCTAAAGATAAATTCTGACAGAAAGATCAACTTCAGAGGGAAGTCTTTACTTGAAAGATGACAGAGAGAAATTATTTGACTCTTCATTTTGTAGAGCACTGAGTGAATCATAGTTAAATTATTTGTTGGCAGGGATGGGCAGTAAACCAGCAGCAGCTAATTTGTCATCAGCTACTTTATTTTCCTGCTGGGTAAATCACAACTTGTGCAAAATATTGCTGCACACAAACTGCAAAATAGCAAAGCATATGTAGGTCGATGCTTCATTTGATTGATTTCACCATCCAGTTACTTTGTTCACAGACCTGACAACATGTCCAGAATCGTTGCTTTAATAATTTTCACCTTATCCTTATGCTGAGTGGCAAGAGAAATTGTTATCTTGCTAGATCCTGTCATTCCTAAAAAGCCTGCAGAATGTTTTGAGACCAAGTGTTTATGCAATGAGGTATTTGTTTTAAGGGAGTATCAGAGAGAGAGGAAATTGAGAGATGTGCAAGAATGGATTCTGACATGAAAGAAGTACATGATTATTTTATTTATGCAGATGTTACTTAGGACATCATGTAGTCTGAGCATGAAGAAAGATTTGGCTATTACAGTCTATCTCCCTGCTTCCTGAAATGCATTGTAATACAATAACCAAGTATCTATATTTCCTGTTGTTCATAGATATGTAAATCACAAGTGACTTAGGAAGGCCATTTGAAAACTTATGAGTATGTTTTTTTTACTGTATGTTTTGGCTATTTTAAAATCAATGAGATATGCTCATCATGTCCTTCCTATATTAACAAGGTAGTTCAATTTCATTTTATTTTAAAGCAATCTATTCTTAAACAGGTGGCATCAAATGATTGTATTCCCAATGAATGGTCCATTAATTTATGAGTTATCTTATGCATTACTTATCTGATAAATACTGAATCTGACCTGCTGCAGTAAATAAGGTCTCCTGTAGATAAAAATGTTACTGAAGGGACTTGACTCTCAGACAAAGCCTGAATATTGAAAGCCAATTGTAATTTTTTTCCTAAGATTTTTATGAACCGGGTCTTTTTAGATGATGACGTTGCTTTAAGGGAGGTCCCCAAGAAATCTATAAATTAGATTGCTCTGGCCAGTAAGATGCAGCTCAGGGTGGAATGTTTCCTCGTTGTGTGTCTTAATTATTTGAATTTGGTCACTGCAGCATTAAAAGGTCATATTTGATTCAAAATGGGCTTTTGTGAAATGTCACCTTGCAGCACCCTTGTTGAGATAACAATTTGCTGGCTCATTTACTTTTCTGCTATCATTTTTCCTGAACTTTAGAGTAAAAAGAAATACCCCTCCCAGTACAATATGCTCCATGTGGTTTTGAAAATGCACGAGAAGATTATTCCCAGTGCTGCTGCCAACAAATGTGCCAGTTTAATAGTTTGCCTGTTGTGGGAAACATCATGTGGCAAATGTACCAGGCACAAAGAAATTATTTGTGCTGATGGAGATTGTAAGAAGAAAACAACTGCCCAGCATGGATTTCAAGAAGACAGACAATTTAGGAATCTGATTATGAGAACAAAAAAACCCTAACTGATTAACATATTCTGGTGACAGATTTCTGGCTCATAAACCAGAATTTTTCCTATTGATAGACACAATCACATTTAAATGAGCTACCACTCATGCATTCTCCTCACTGATTACTATTGCCCATTCCATTCTGGACACTCAAAAACAGCCTATACTGGGAATATTTTATTCCCATACTGGGAGTATTCTAGTCTATGCCCTCCATAAACCACACCAAACAAAATCAAACAATATACTCATGTTAAAACTAATCAATTGTGCTCATACAGCTACTAGAAATTAAACAGGTTCATTGTGCTTTATGAACATATCCATACTGTCTATCCAGTAGAAGAAAATATATAGAACTCATGGTTAAACTGTGAAATCCTTGATGGTCTCTGAGCTTGCTTGCTTGCTTGCAGGTATTTCATTACTGAACTAGGTAATATCATCAGTGCAAGTGAGTGTGAGGTTTGCCTCTGTTTTTATATAGATTGTCCTGCCAGGGTTATTTGGGGTGTGATTTTCTCCTGGGTAATTACTTGATTAGGATATTGTTTCCTGCTTGATTGTCTGTTTGGTGTAATCCATGCTTATCTGGGTATTAGCTACAGGAGTGGATGTGTCCTGGTCTTTTTGTTTCTAAAGCTTTTTATTATCTCTTTTGAATGGTGTGTAAATGTGATCTAAGGATTTTGAACCTTAATAGATAATATATTTAGAAGAATTTCCTCAAATAAATTCTGGAATATTACAGCTAACATGATTTTGTTTTGGTTTTAGTATTATTTATTTTTCATATTTTTGAACTGCCCAACTTCCTCAGAGAGGGAACATGCCAGATCAACCTAACAGTAAGAAGGAAGACAGGCAAGGAGGGAGGGAGATTGGTTGAATTTCTAAGGATTTTTAAAGATGAATTTCTATTGACTGTCTGTATTGATCCTATTCTTCACTTGATTTTTTCCATCTTTATGTTTTCTTAATATTCTCTGCAGCTTCTCATGAGTCTCATTGAAGTTTACTAGAATTAAATTTGGATCCTGAGCAGTGTACACAGAAAAAAGCACTAAATATTGATGGATTCTCGTAATACGT
>JANHZU010004006.1:69355-82039 GCA_032468055.1 Acrochordus granulatus
ACATATGATATATAACTTGTTCAGAAAAGAAATTAATTTCTGAATGCTTAGAACAACTTGTTATAATGCTGACAAAGCATCAGTTTTTTTAATCCAGCTTCTTGGGTCTGTCTAGGAACCAATGACATTATTTGCAATATCTGTAAAGTAATTCTAGAGTCTGAAGCTTTATTTTGCAGCATGCTACCTTCCCAATACTTCTATCCTTTCTTTTGTCCCTGTATAACTTTAGATTTAAAAAAAAAAACTCTTTGCAACTGCTAAGTGAGGAAGCCAAGGCATCAAACTGAGAATCCAGATTTTTTTTCAGGTAAGAGTTTACTTTGAAACTGGGCCCTAGCCAGTTTGCTTACTTTCAAGGAACTAAAAGGCCCAGGTGCTATCAGGCAACAGAAGATAAACTAAGATCTGGTGATTCATTTTGTAATTATTTAACCTGAATAGATTTATTTTAATTAATTATTTAACAGAGACAAAAGGAAGAGAGGCAAGTAGATATGCATTGCTTTTCAATAATCACAGAAAGAGGAGAAAGGGGAGAAGAAATGCATGTAAAACTAAGAATCAAATAGAAGAGGAAAGAGGGGCTGTGCCTTAATCAAATTGAGGAAAACAAGGTTCTGTAAATCTCTCTCAGCCATATTACAAATCTGAATTCTATAATTAGCAAAATTGATGAATTACTTCAGATTAGATAAAAAAATAGATTTTTCAAATTCTGCAGCCCTCTGCTTCATGGAGAGCTGGCTAAACAAAATAATTTTGAACTCAGCAATACATGTACCAGGTTTTGAGACTTACAGGACAAACCAAAAAAGGGGGGGCATCAGTTCTTATCTTTATGAGCAATGGAGCAGAGACAATAGAGTGCTAGATAAATCTGCAAAATAAACTTGGAAGTTCTATCCATAAATTGTTGACCATACAATGGACCAAGGGAATTTGCCTCTATTATCCTATTTGGAGTATACATTCCCACACAAGCTTCTGCTGATAGAGTATTCTAGACTTAATTAATCTTAAATTTACACAGAATAGAAATATACAGGCTCTTTACTTATAATCTTAGGAGCTTTTAAGAAAGCAAATATTATCCATGAATAAATGATTTTTATTTGCTTTTCATTCTGTTTTTATTATGTTTTCATATTATAAGCTGCTAAGAGTCAAAACAGTGAAGAAATGGTCTGAAGATGCAAAATTAAAATTACAAGCATGTTTTGATTGTACAGACTGGTCTGTCTTTGAAACTGTTTCAGAAGTCTTGAATAAACTTACCAATACAGTGATTTCATACATCAAGTTTTGCAAAGACAATGTGTGAGTCTACCACAACCTTTCATTCATACAATAGCAAGAAGCCCTGGTTCACAGCAACAACCACACAGGACAGGTACAGACTCAAATGTATAGTCAAGATCATAGAAAAGATAATTGCACCTAACCTGTCCTCCATAGAAGACCTGTATATGAGAGGGTCAAGAAAAGGGTGGAGAAGTTATCTGCAGACCCCTCACAACTTGTTTGAACCTCTTCCATCTGGTAGGCACTAAATGGTACTGCATACCAAAACTACCATACATAAGAACAACTGTTTCTCCCATGCCATCATGCAAATGAATATTTAACTAATGCTGTGTGATCAGTGCTACAAGATAGATAGAGCATAAGCAGAGAATTCTAACTAACCAAAAGTTCTAATGTGTATACATACCTATTAATTTCAAACTTTATAACACTTCCTTCTGTTGACTGCACATTTATAGTATAACATTGTCATGCGTTATCTTACTGTTGTCATTGATATTGCAAGTATACTGAGAGCTGCTGTACCGATGTCAATTCCCATGCATGTTAAACCATATTTGGCCAATAAAAGTATCTGTAAAGAATATTTTAAAATCTCAGAAGAGATACTTAGACTGGTGGGTACCAAGAGAGATATTCAAATGCACCATGCTCCAACAGACAATTTATGATTCACCAGTATCCTAATATTCCATCTTCATGATTCTGATTTTAATGCTTGAATGCTATGGACAAAAAAATAATACTGAAGAATGCTTTGATGCATATGGATTAGGAATGAAATGACTGCAAGAGAAAGCACCGAAGATTCCATGAACCAGTATGGAGAATGCTCTTTCTGGCCATGTAGATCTCAGAAGCATAACTTTTAGAAACATCACCCTCATTCACCAAACTATTTTCTTCATGGTGCACAGTATAGGAGGGATCATCTGCTGTTCCACTTTTATCTATATTTTGCTACTGTGTCTTTAGATAGAAATATATAGATAATACAGTTGTACAGAAGCTATTGTTGCTTGTTCACACTTATTTTCCCTTGCTTTTCCTATTTTTTTCCCAGTTTTGCCAATTAATTATAGCTGTTAATCATATACCACTTTTATTTTGTTCAACTCAAAGAGGCATACAAAATGCTCTTAATTCCTATTTTTCCACAACAGCTCTATCTGGTGAGTTGGACTGAGATAGAATAACAGGCTCAAAGTCACCTTGCTGGGTCTTATGCTTAAGGGAGGACTAAAACCCCTGGTCTCCAAGTTTCTAGACATAATCTTAACTACTGTACCAAACTGGTTCTCTGATAAATAAACATAAAGCTACATTTTGCTAGCTGAATTGAATGACATGTGCTGTATGCTTGCTCTAATCTGGAAATTGGGATTCATTGGCAGTGTGCTGCATGAAACCTAAACTGGAAATTATCGACAGGTGTTTTTCAACACCTTCCTGGAGAAAATTTATCTAGTACATTGCTAAGAGTGAACATTGATTTGATGGCTCATCATCAGTTCTAAAACAGTTTCTGCATAGTCACTAGAGATTTGCACTATGGCTTCGTGAATATAGATACATTTATGGACTACATAAAACATTGAGGATACTCCCACAAATCAAAATCAAGCCCAGAAACCATATAAGATCAAGAAAATTTACTGGTGCTTCCAATGAGCTTGTAACATTTTCAAGAAGTCAGTTTTTTTTTAAAAAAAACCTCACTTGATCAGTGAATTCAGTTTGATAATATTAGAGAAGTGTTAGCTGAATCACAAAATTATTTTCAAAAATAATGAAAAAGTTAAAGCTTCTTATATTATTTTCTTTGTAAGATACAACATTTCTGTCCTGCAAAAAGTTTATAATAAATAGACAACATGACAGAAGAAGCATAACAGTGAAAGCTGAAATCAGTGAAGGAATTGCATCTTATTTTATACATTTTGGTTCCCATTGAAATGAAGTTGATAAATGGCCACATCTAATGTTGAGAGAAGAAATACATTTTTGTGAAGCAATAGAAGCAAGAAAGTGGTGTATTAAATATGTCCATCATTCATTTGTCCCTCTAAATAGATTGTTTATAAGATAAGGAGTAAAGATGTGAAGTTGCTGAGATGTGTCAACCAATAAATTAAGGCTATCTTTGTCCCTTTCTCTTAAGATGCCTTGTTCTTTTGCAAATAATTCTACAATTCATAACTTTTCCTTAAGCTGTGTTGATGTATTTCTATTATGGAATACCTGAATATGAGCTGATGCTAATGATCTCAGTTGATATTAGATTAAATGCTTTGTGCATGAAAACAAGTTCTGAACCAGGTTTTATATGGAAATTGGAATAAAATTACAATATGTTCCTACCTTGAGGGTATACTTATTAATCAAGAATATAGAATCCAGTATATACTTACTATAATTCCAGCAAACAGATTCATTATCTAAATTAAATTGTTTCATAGTATTGGAATGCTTTAGTTAAAAAGCTACAATTAAACAAAAATACTGGAAGGCTATATTGTGTATTGTTTCTTTGGCAGATGATTTTTCCAACATACATAATGAGTTTGTAAGATTTTTTTTTTTAGATTTTTTTTCTTAATAAAAATACTTAAATCAGCTAGGGATTACTATTCAACTTCCTAAAGAAATCTTACATGTTGAACAATATGAAGTTTTAAGATCTAACCATGTACTCAGTTTCTGAAATTTGAAAACAACAACATCCTACTTCAAGAAAGGAGAGGAGAGGAAACATTTAATAAAAAAACTTACTTGCTTATAAACAGAAATATTTCTGTCCATGTAGAATGATATAGAAAGCCAAATTAGTCTAGTAGTTAAGGCATCAGACTAGAAAAAGAAGACCATTTTCTCTCCCACTTTAGGCACAAAGCCAGATGAATGACTTGGGCCAGGCACTGTCTTTCAGCCAAGCAAACCACTTCTGAAAACCCTTGCCAAAAAAAATGGCAGTTATCAGGAGAATGCTATTATTAAGGGAGGGGGGAGCACACACACATACTTACACACACACAAATAATAATGCTGTTGTTCTCAGTTCAATAATTACCATCAGGTTCCATGTTATGTGAAAAATAGTTGCATAACAATAAAGTTACAGAAAAGGTAAATATAATTTTATAATTTATCTTTCTGAAATGTGATACAGGCAAAGAATAATCATCCATGGAATGCAATTAAGAATCTTCCAAGATGATATAAACTAATAGCAGTTTTCAAAAGTTGAATAGATTCAACAAATTGCATAACAATCAAAGATATGGAAGAACCAAAATAATAAAATATAAACTTGTGCTAGAAATTATGTAAAAGAAGTTCAATGCATGTCACATTCACTATCAGGAAATACTAAGTAGCCTGGCCTAGTTTTACCACCTCTAAAGTTTGAAACCCTTTCCCCCAAATTGCACATCTGTAGCTGCAAAGATTTGATAACACTCAGCACAATCTTAAACACTTCACTTCAACTCCAGTTTGTCTCTGTCTTGCTTCTGCTTCATGGGAAGGCATGTACAATATATCCAATGTCTTTGGGTATATGGCTTCTGACTGAAAAAATCTGAATATGTAAAAAGGAAAAATACATAGTCAGCAGTACTAATAAACCACCATAAACAAAAAAAGCTATGTGTGTCAGTCTCACTAAAAAAACAGACCTTTGCAACTCCAAAGGAAGACTAAAACATTTGTTGATATTCCTATTCCTGATATTGTTGATATTTTTGCAAATCTTATTGGGTTGTAACTTCCCCACTTTCTTAAAGTTCAGTGAATTAGGAAGGAATTTGTTTGAACTATCTCCAAATGCTATTTGGCTGTTCTGGATATAAAAATGATTTAGTCCCTTTTGCCAAGCAGCTTATTCATAACTCTGTTGAAGTCATCTTCCTTACTCTTTACAGTATATTGTGCAAACCAATGTACAAATGCATACAGGATTTTGGTATATAGATGTTTCTTTGTTGTAGGGGATTATGCCTGAAATTTATTTGCATCTCTCTAAAATTTTGTTTCTCTTTTTGTTAATTATAGATATTCTTCTTCCCAGTGTTTTCCCAAGGGTGCAGTGTCCACTTTTTGGATCAACAAATGCCATTTCATATAACTGAACATTGCAACCAGGTCCAACTGGAAAATCTTCATGTTTGTATTGACTGTGCTTTGCTACGTTTGCTTTGGTCTTCCACACAGCATCTGCCATCTGTGTTAAAGCATTAGATAGTGCAGGTGATAGCATGGGTGCTGCTCATAGGATGTGGCCATATCACTGTAGTCATTTTCCCCTCATTTTATCTGTTATTAGTGCACTGTGAGTCTGTTGCTGGACTGTATCATTGGTCATGTGGTCAAAAAGGGAGAAGCCTAATTAACAGAGCATATGAACTTCTATAGCATACAGAAGGCACTCAGCACATTTGGTGGCTGGCCAGCACTTAGCACCAAAAAGTGCTATTGGGTGAACCATAGTTCTTTACTCTTTTGATTTTGACTGAACTGGCATCCACCTGTCACAGAGCATAGCAGTAATCTACTTCTATCACACTTCCATGTTGAGATTTCAGAATACAAAAACTTGTACATACAAGAAGTTCATTTGTGAGTAAGGAAAATAACTGTGGATTGACTGATATTCTCAGATAGAGTGCACTGCTGTTCCCTATGCTCAGTTAAAGGTTGGCTGGGTTAAACTGTGATTGATTGGATGAGGGTTCCCAATGAACATGATTTGATAAGAGAATATTATTTGAAATATTTCAAATAATTTGAAAATTAGAAGCAGTGAAATTAGAAATTTGAAATTAGAAGCAGTGACAACAAAGAGGGAACAAATAATAAAGACCATTGGGTTGGTAGTGGAATGGACTGCAGCATAATAGTCAATTGTGTAGAGGTTGCTATGCTAGAACACCTAACCCCAAAGGGTTCAACAATCTTAAGCCGAAAGCATAGGATATACTGTAGATGCAATTCTACAGCACAAAGCAAATAAATAACGGACAAGAAATGCATGTTATTGACTTTAAATATATAGATTTGTTTTGGAAGGGGAGACTATAATATGAGTATTATAATTTTTTCCCTAAGAGAAGTATAAAGTGCTGTCATAGGTTATCTTGCTTTTTAATGATTTATGCTCTGGCAGCACACAATGCCAAACAAATAAACTTGGGGGGTTTAAAATATTTATTTGAAAAATAATGTTATGGGCAGATGAGTAGAAGTGCTTAAAGTTGATAATTTACCATTTTTTTCAGACCACAACAATTTTTCAGATAGTTGCCAAGGTTAATAAAGTTTATGGCAGTGCTTCACTTTACAAGGAATGCTCTAAGCTACCATCCACAGTAATTTATTCTTAATGGAGCATTTATTTTCACTTAGTTCCCAAATAATTCAGTTTAATAACATTTGATAGGAATAATGTAAACATTCTGTAAGGTGGTTTTTTCTATAAAAAAGGAAATAACAATAAAATACACCAGTTATATTTTTGATGATGGAATGGATTAAATGTGCATGGATGTGCACGATTCATTCAGTCATGCCATTCAAGATAACTTTGTAGGGTTCATGCTCAACCCTTTATGCTGAATATGGATATAGAAAAGTCTACATGTTCCATGTTTTCTATGTGTCCAGAATTTTCTTTTGAAACTCTGTATTTATTTATATATTATGAAATGAGTATTAAAATAATATATAAATTATTTAGCTAGGATTACCCAGGTATCTTGACCCCTATACTGAAAGCATTCAGGGCAAAAGTAGGCCCAGTGCTGACCTATGGTGCAGAACTAGGGGGCTTTAACAAAGCTACCCCATTTGAATTTGTTCAGACCCATTTTTAAATACGTATATTGGGAACTGATAAGAACACATCTGCCCCTGCAGCAACAAGTATCCATTCCATACATAGTCATTTAATAATTAAATTGTTCACATAGTGGCAGAGGATCCATTTAATGGAACCTGAAAGTTTTCCCAAAAAGGTTTAGCAGAACAGATAAGTATGACTCAGCCCAATTCTTGGATAAGCAAACTTACCACATTTATTTCACATCATAGCTTTTCTATCCAGTACAGTATTTACTCTCAACAGCCTTCCAGGCAAGATACATTTTTAAACAGAGAGTCCTAGATGTCAGTGCTCAAAACAACATGGATTGTTGTTTACAGTATTTATTGGCTAAAAGTAGAATTTTAAATTGGTTGGCTAAGAACAAAACTATTTTCCAATTTCAAAATTATCTATCAATAAGTTTTCATAATTTTTAAGAACTGCTTAACCTAGAGCAAGATTGAGTTGTTGGATTCCATAGCAAATATGGGACCATCCACCACTTGCCATATCATGAAAGTCCATGTATATGCGGTACTCCAGCCACTGAAAACATTGTTCATGTTTTATTCAACTGTTAATTATATGCATTCTTTAGGTTTAGCTACTTTGTGGTTGTTGTTCAATTGCTAAGTTGTATCTAACTCTTCACAACCTCATGGATCATAGCCCACCAAGCCTCCTTGCCCTCCATTGCCTGCCGGAGTTTGCTCAAATTCATGTTCATTGCATCAATAATGGTCTTTTTCAATTACTCCTCTCTTCCCATTAAGTGGCAAAGTCTTTGAGTTTCAGCTTCAGTATCTGTCTTTTCAATGAACAGTCAGGATTGATTTCCTGTAAGATTGATTGGTTTGATCTCCTTACAGTCCAGAGAGCACCACACTTTTATTAATTTATTAATTAAATTTATATGCTGCCGAAATCCAGAGACTTTGAATGAATCAATCCTTTGGCGCTCAATCTGCCTATGATCAGCTCTCACAGTCATATATTACAATTAGGAAAACCATAGCTTTGACTATATGGACCTTATTAGATACTTATCTTCCCTATTGGAAGGAGCAGCCCATTGGGATCAGATTACAGACTGTCTTATTTCCTCCTGGACTATAATGTGTATATTGTAAGCAGAATTGCTAAGTTTTTAATTAAGGCAGTTGAAATAATAGCCTGATACATCAAACAAATCGAGGTGCAATGGTGCAAGTGGTTAAGAGCCTGGCTTGCTGGCTGGAAGGTCAGTGGCCCTAGTTCAAGACCCAGTGTCACTGTGCAGCAAGGTGAGCTCCTGCTGTTCCACCTCAGCTCCTGCCAACCTAGCAGTTTGAAAGCATGCAAATGCAAGTAGATAAATAGGTACTGCCTCCTCCGGTGGGAAAGGTAACAGTGTCCATGAGCCACTGGCATCTAGTCATGACTATGGAAGTGTCCTCGGATGAATGCTGTTTCTTTGGTTTGGAAACAGGGATGAGCACCGTACTCATTGTACCCAACTGCCAGTTGGTCATGACTGGCAGGGTAACCTTTAACTTTACATCAAATTGGGGTATCCTGCAATTACCATATGTGTAATTATCATTACATTATCTTGTATCTATTTTATCCTGGAAACAGTTCATGTATTTTATTTTTCATTTATCTTATTGATAAGGTTGCAAAACTAATCAATTAATAAATTATTCCATATTATTCAATTTATTAATCACCTAATTGAAAGCATCTATAAACTGCAAAATTAAGTAAGCATAAATAATACTATTAAAAAAACTATGATGCTACATAATATCTCCTTAATTGCACAGATCTTACTCTGACTGCTTAATTTAAGCCTGTATTTTGGAACAGCTAAGTCTTAATTTTTATCCACAAGCTGATAAAAACAGGGATCCTTCTTGCCTAGGAGATAGATTGTTCTAAAATTGTTGAATTCTACAATTCACTCTATGCCCTCTCGTACATTTCCTTTGAGAGAGAGGACCTTCATCAAGGTTAGTGGACAGAATTTATTTGGGACAAGCAACCTCTAATTTACTTAAGAAGCCATCCTGGACTTTATAGGTGAGAACCTATACCTTGAATTGCATTCAGAAATAAATTGATAAGCAATGCAGTCCCCACAGCAATGGTGTTCTTTGACAATGCTGTGATTGCCCAATAAAAAATATGCATCCGCATTTTACATATACTGAATTTTTCAGATGGTCAAGGGCAGCTTATATAGGACAAATTTCATTAGTTTAATGCAAAGTGGCAAGAATGTGAACCTTCAGTGCCTCCTGTTTTAAGTAAGCCTGCAACTGATTGTGGAACAATAACTAAAGTTAGACAATGATTCTGCTAACCACAGACTTCACCTATTAATCCAGAGCCATAGAACCACAGTCTTCATCCCTCTTTCTATGACAGCATAATTCCATCAAGAGCCAAAGATGATATTCTCTCTCTTATGGTAGACAAATTGTTTTAGCCTGTTTACTTCTTTCTAATAATGCCTATATATAATACAGAGTGAATGACATTTCAGTATACTACATCATTCCACACCACTTAAAGGATTTTTAAAGGTAAACTTTAGATATTTTACTAGATATTCATAAACTCTTTACTGTAAATTAACATTTATTAACAAGTCCTTATCTATCTCCCTCTACATACTGCATGATAATGAACCCTACCACAGAATCGTTTTATCTTTATTTTGTAATTAAGATGCTATACACAAGCCATGCTTATCACATGAACCCACTACTTGCCAACATTGATGTATTTAAAATGTGTAAGAACTGGTTACTTGTAATTTCCCAAAAAGAGGATATTCCCCTTCCATGCTCATTCATGATACAGTGCAATGGAATTCCCTTTTAACCCTATTAAAATAAGATCATCCTGTGATTATTTTCCTTTCCATTTGATACCAGCCATACAATCTCTCCACTGTTCTGTTTCAGCCTAGATCAGAAAAAAAAAATCTGTTGTGCTTGCATAATGTCAGAGGACTATAGTGAAGAGAAGATATTTTAAGCTTCTGTGTTTCTTCAAAACTGCCACTCTAGAGACGTTTGCATGAGGTAATGGGGGAGGAAATAAAAAGTCCTTTGCTACTCTTCTCATGAAGGAAGGCAGAAATGCAAATCAGGGAGTGTTGGGAGCTCCTTAGTGGAGCTCAGTGACCATATGTCTTTGAACCCTGACTTTTGAATGATATTGGGTTTATCACTGCAATTATCATACTTTTTTCTTCTCCTTTTATAGAAGCAATCAGGATGCAAATTAATATGAGACAAGAAGAATTTTACACAATAAGTCAAAGGCATAGTAACAGAAAACACACAAAATGACTCAGATTATACAGTAGATCATATGCACAAAAGCTGCAGTAAGCCTCTTATTGAAATCCCTTTAATATTCAGGGAAATCATCTGCAACTTTCTCATAAATTTTAAACCATGAATGCACGTAAATCAGCAGAGTTATGTGTAGGAAAAAAAATAGAATAATTTTGTTTTAGTATTCAAAAAAGAGGTTTAGGGATTGATGACTGCTTCATGTTTCCTTTCTTCAAATAATAGCCATGTATTATGTGTTTCCTTCTGTATGTCAAAAAAATGTACAGCATATTTTGAATAAATACATGGAATTTCTTTGTAGCTCTGTTGTAGCTGCCTGAGTTAAAGGTGGTTATTTTGGCAAAGCAATGAGATTTCTTTATAAGTATATGTTGATATATACTTTAGTTGTAATGGTTCTCAGGTTGTTGCGATAGTTGTCTAAATTGATGTTTTTCAAATTTGGACACTTTAAGATGTGTGGACTTCAACTTCAGAATTCCCCAGCCAGCCGTGAAGTCCATACATCTTAAAGTTGCCATGTTTGAGAAATACTGATCTAAACTGTAATTTAATTGTAGTTGTATCTTTTTTGTTTATAATTATTTCATTCACAGTACTCCCTTCATACAGTGTCAAGGTATATTATGCACTACAAATCCTTTTAGCAGGAGAAAGCTTGGTGCCTAGCCAATGTGGATAAGTAAAAGAAGCAGGAGAAATAGAGGACAGACTTGGGGACAAAGTATTAAAATCTGGGAGCAATATTTACTGTCAGTACAGATAATACTGAATTGGTAGACTAGTGGTTTAACTTAGTATAAGGAAGGCCAAATTCATCTAACTGTACATGTTTATATCCCCTTTTACCAAGGGATATAAACATTTATAGCTAGATGCATTTGGAGATAAGAATCAATTGGAGATGATAATTATTTAGCTCAAATTAAACAACATTTCTTCAAGAAAGGTTAGGGGGCTGTTAATAATATAAAGATTATATTTAAGATAATGTCCAGTACATTTTGAAAAGCTAAATGGGATTATCTTTATAAAAAGATGTGTTCATAAAAATTGTTAGTTTACATGTCCTCTAGAGAATTGCTTATAAATGCTATTCACACATCTAGCTAATTTGTACAGAAAATGTTGTAGACCCCAGCCTTGTACAACTTAGAACAGCTAATACTAGTTTTCTAAAAAAAGGTCCAAGGAATGTTCAGGCAATACCTTTCCCTACTTATATAATTATCCCACATCAAATAAGTGATGCATATTTGAATTACAGCCAATTTAAACCACACCATTTCTTTTAATATCACATCATAAATCCTTAGACAGTATGTAATGTTGTCTTCAGAATAGATTTTGTGTACATATACAACCTTTTCTCCTTGTAGAGATGATTTGGATTGCAGAGGTTGTCAACTGCTGTTTGATTTGAACAGCCATATCAAAATAATACAAACTTATTACTATATTTATCATGAACAATTACACTGACATTTTCGTTACTATAACTATAGATCCACATAAGAAATTATAACACTTCTGTATGTTTCTTTTCTTCTTCCTTTTAAAAGCAAGTGTGCCTGTGTTAGTAGAAAAGATTTTAACCATCTTGTTAAAAGTAATCTACGCTGAGTTATTAAAGGTGAAAACCAACACGGAACTGTATTATATACTTCTACATCGACAGCTGATAACCTCTTTCTAGGGAAGCTAAGAAAATACAGGAGAATCCTTTGACTTTTCATCAATTCATTGTCTCCAACTGCTTAAACTAGAATATTTCTGATAATTTTTTTATGCTTCAAACATTGGGGTAAATCAGGTGAATATTTGAATACTTATTTGACTGTAACATAAAACTGAAACAAATGGAAAGTAATAACTAAAACATTTTAGAATCAATAGTAGGATTACTTATTTGCACTTTATATACTAGAAAGAATGTATGGAGATAGAAATGCTAAACTTTTATACAAATATTTTTGGCTGATGTTGACATGAAAGAAGAAGAAGAAGAAATACTTTCTAAATAATGAGGTAATAGGAAAGTCTCAGTTTCTACTATCTATCATTAAGAATCATACTTTTCATCAGTATGGGGAAACTGCCCAATCGGGAACTAACTGAATTTCACAAGGAAAGAAGAAAAGAAAAAGAAAAGAAAAGAAAGAGGGA
>JANHZU010004007.1:51712-73007 GCA_032468055.1 Acrochordus granulatus
ACCTCAGTGGCAACAACCTGTCTGACAGTCTCCTCCAGCCTTTCCAGGGCCTGCTGACTGAGGCTGCCTCCACCTTGCTCCACCTGGACATCATGGAGTGCCGCCTGATGGACAGCCACCTGAACCAGCTGCTCCCTGCCCTCTGCCGCTGCACCCGCCTTCGCTACCTGGGGGTGTTTGGCAATCCCATCTCAGCCAAAGGCTTGAAGAACCTGCTCCATAAGACGGTGGGCCTCTTGGACTTGCGGCTCGTTATCTACCCCTACCCCGTGGACTGCTACGGAGATGACCTGCCCTGGCCACCCACCTCTTCCAACTTACTCAATGGCTCGGTGGATGAGGAAAAGTTCTCTCGGGTCAGCAACGAACTCCAGCAAATGCTGCTGAGCGCAAACCGGGGAGATGCCATCTGGACCACAAACCTTTGCCGCCACAACAGCCTTGACTATTTCAGTTTATAGCCCTGTTGGGGTCAGTATTCTTCTGCTCATAAATCTGGAATAAGCCCCCTTCTTTTCTTCTCTCGGTGATCTGGGCCAGCCTGGCAGTCACGGCTCTTCTAAGCCAGAAGCTGGGCCTGGGATAATTCTGCAAGCAGTCCATTAAGAGCTTGCAGGGCTTTTCCTCATCTATGAAAGAAGAGCCATTGTCCAAAGCACTTTCTGCCAGCTGTGCTAGGCCTTAAAGGAGCCGGTGAGCAGGAGCCCTCTTGCAGGGATGGGGAAGGGGAAGCATAGCTGGAAGAGAAGGGAATTTTGCTCTCTTTCCATCCCTGCTGAAGGTGGACACTGGCACAGCAGGCCAGTCCCAGCCCTTTTTTTCCTTTTCAGTTGGAGACTGTTTCCAGTGCATGTAGCAGTAGGGAGGGGGGATCTTTTTCTGGTAGTTTTTTTTTTTAATTTCTATTTTATTACATCAGAATGTAGATTATGTTGCTGTGGGGTCTGAGATGGGAGGGAGCAGTTGAGTGCTTTTCACCTGTCATGTTTGTCCTCTTGCATTGGATGGGAACAGGCAGGTTATGGATCCTGAATTTAGAGGGAAACCTCATTTTATTATGGGGGAGGGGAGGGGGAAGTTACACAACAGCTTTTACCTTGAAATAAAAGATGATGCCTCTCTGAGCAGAATATTTGTGATTCAGTTGTTGAAAAGACTGGATTTTACCTGCAATGGGAGCTAGCTCCAAGGAATATCTTGAATTAAGTTCTGATCAGGTCAAAGTCAGATTATAGCTGAGTAGAGAAAATGTAAGTGATGGGAGGTAAGAATAGGAAATGATGTTATGAAAAATTTCTCTCTCTCAGCTGGTATTTTCAGTATATATTATACCATTGCTTATACCAGTGTTAATCAGCCTTGGCAATTTTAAGATGTGTGAACTTCAGCTCCCAAAATTCCCCAGCCAAAAAAATTGCCAAGGGCACTGAGGAAATTTTGGCTTAAGACTGTGTGTTAATAGGTTGCCAAACAAGAGACAAGGACGTCATCCCTTCTACATGCTTCAAAGAGGTCTGTGGGCATTGGTCCATGTCGGGTGTTCATGCAACCTCTAATGGAATGGGGAAAAGACAATGGAGTGACACCCCCTGTGTGTAATGTGACATGTCTTAGGTGCTCTTCTCACTGTTCCAATGCACTTAACCAGAGCAATATGTACAAGGATGTCCAAACTTGATAACTTTAAGATGTGTGAACTTCACCTCCCAGAATATGCTGGCTGAGGAATTCTGGGAGTTGAGATCCACGGATCTTAAAACTCGGCAGTTTTCAGTCACAGAAGATATAATAGGTACATTTTTTCCCCAGAATTCTCTCCTAAGTTTAGAAAGAGTCTCAGCATGAGGGAACTATGACTGATAAAAACTAAGGATTGACCTGAGGCCGGTGCTATATTGAGGGTGATCTTTCCTGGACCCTTGAGAAGGCAGAAAAGAAATCTCAGCAGGTGAAGAGTACGAGGTCAAGTTCTTTACAGGGTCCCAGTCCTTTGCAATCTTTTTCAAGCCTCCCTGTGGCAGAGATCACTGGATAGCACCCAAACTATATAGAATAATTGAAATCAAACTCAAGTGGCCAGTTACTCTTGCAAAAAAAGATAGAAATCCTTTGTACCAAAAAAAGAGAGAAAATAACAGGTCAGGGAAAGCAAACCTGGTTTAGTGCTTTGGTTTGAGAGAATGTGAAAACATCCCAAATAAAAGCGACAAAAAAGGCCAGTAAAAGTGAGAACGAACTTCATTCAAGCTGCCAAACACAGTAATCTCAAAAGCTGAAACCCACCCTCTTCTGAAACTCCCTTGCTTATCCAGGAGGCTCCCACCGTGTTTCTTCTAACCTGACTGCAGCTAGAGGAACAGTTGAACCCCAATTAACTAGTTAGTCTGCCTCTCTCTGCAGACTTGGGTGGGTTTCTTACAGTTCTGCAACCAAGAATGTGATCAAGATGCCGGGTTTGGTCATTCTAGCATGCTAGCATTCCTCAAGTGCTAATTACATTTTCCAGAATGAAGCAGTTTTTAGAACCAAGAATTGTAACTGAATAACAAGACCAGATTTTGCATTATGCCCTCCAAAAAATACTCTGATGCAACATATCTCTTACGATTTATCATTTAGTTACAAAGTTCTTTAACATTTGTCCTGCACAGTGGCGGGATCCACAAAACCAGTTCGCTGGCATGATTTGATGCAGTCATAGGCCTGGTTAGGGTGGGTACTGGCAAACTTTAGGTTTCTAGGCAATGTGTCAAGCCAACATTGCTTTGGGTGACCTTTTGGCTGCTTGCTGCTAACCTCTAGTAGGAGGCCTTTCTTGTCAAGTGTCTTGTCAGGATGTGGCCATACCATTGCAGCTGGAATTCGCATAGCTTGTCGGTGATCAGAGCGACACCGTACCTCTGACAAAAGTCATCATTGCAAACATGGTTATAGTATGTGATGCCAGAGATCCAACCCAGTGTCATTGTCTCCATGGCATTGAAGTGGCATACCGCATTATTTGTTGTGGGGCAGCACTCGGTGCCACAGAGCACGATGGGGCAGACAATGGGGCGGTAGATCTTTGATTTCAGGGGTGGTTGATCTTCTTGTCGCAGGTGATGCCTGTTGTTGTACACCACTTCAGCCAGGCAGCGTTGACTCATGCAGTGACTTCACACGTCAGGCTGCCATTAGCTGCAGTCGTTGATCTGAGGTATTTGATTACATCGTTTAGACACAAACATCCAAAGTTTTGTTCAAGAAAGACCAGCAGCAACCTTAGGATGATTTGCTGGCTGCTACAACATTCAGCGATTTTTTGAAAATATGGACCTGTATTTATTTATTGCATTTATATCTGCCTTTCCTCGAGGAGTTCAAGGTGATGTACATATGGGTTTCCCTAACTTTATCCCCACAACAACCTTGGAATGGAGGTTAAGCTAAGGAGGCACATCCAAGTCTACTCAGTGAGCTCTGTGTTTGAACAGATTCAGACTGAGCCCAGCATCTTACTTTCTCATTGGCTGTATGTCATACCTGTGAAAAATACAATAAAGAAGAGTGCTGCCATTGCAAATATCAGCTGCCCTAATTTTCCCCCAGTAACTTCTGCTTGGCTGCACATAGGCCATGATGCCACAATTGTGGTGACATCACCACTTGAGGTCATGGTTTGCCAGAATTCTCGGCCTAAGTAAGAATTGGCTGGAAGGCTCTACTGGCAGAAAAAAAAATAGGGTGTGTGCAAATATTCCCTTTCAGGACAGATCATGGCATTGGGTTGGCTTCACCAAGAATGCAGAACCCTTTAGGAGGGCAGATCAGATGCCCACTCACCCTCTTGTTTTCTCTTCGCCAGGTCACAGATCAACTCATACAACTCAGCCCAGCCTTTCAGAGTTCAGCCACAGAGAAAGCCATCAAGGTAGCCCATCCTGCTGGTTTGTGTGTAAAATCAATCAATGCAGCTTGCCTTTGACATTTCCAACAGGTTTTGCTGAAAACTAAGGTTGCTGACCTTAAACCAACCAGGGTGAACTTTCACTGAAGCAAATCTTGACCCCTTCGAACTGGCTACTTTCCAAAACTTAGTCCATATTAAGGTTTCAGGTTTAATCCTCAGAAGAGGACAAAGAGGTCTAACTCAACGAGGTCAATGTAACTATCTTGGTTATCATCTATTCTAGTGGTCTGCAAGGATGCATGTCAGGGGACACAAATAGTTCAAGAGAAGGTTTAAAAGCTTTCTCGTCATTGATCAAAATACATGTTTGCAAGAAAATAGATAAGGCTGTATTCATAGACACAGCAAGCCTTGATTTGTACTCACAAAAATGGATGTTTCCTGACTTCACTAACACAGTGACCCTGGATGCCTTTTTCCAATGTAATTTTCTTGCAATTTTCATTTCAAGTAAGTTGGAAAATACTATTTTGTAATTAGTTGGGCCACTGAGTTCTTACATGTTGAGTAATACAGAATTATTTATTTTTTGGCACATTTTAATCTAGTTCGGAATCTCAGAATCACGTCTTTGCTGTTTGTTTTGCAAGATAGGTCCACAGTTGCCTTCAAACATATTAATGTGCCTTAGCTTAGTGTGACATGTGACTCCAGCTAAGGCTTCCACCAAGACCCATATTTTGAGGAGCTGGTCTCTTATCTCACTGTAGTGAGATAAACTGAGTTGGGAATCCCAGGCTGAAATCTCACCAAAACAGAAATTCCACTGTCCTTCGCATTGTTATTTCTGATCTTCTGGGGGCTTTCAACGTGGCCAAGAAAAGTTCCTTTCCTTGAAGACCATCTTTAGCTCAGTGTCCTCCCTTACTACATTTATAAGAAGATCTAGTTTCCTCTTGGTTTGCATCCTTCTGCTATTAATTGTTCTCTTGCTTTGATTTTAAATTCCCCTTGATAATTTTCCAATAAGTCCTGGTATGTCAACCATTTATTTGCCTTTCCCTTCAATAATATGCTTCTTGAGCTGAAATCTATAAATTGTTTTTGATATCTATTCCATATTGTCAATATGGCACATCTAATAAAATGAATTTTAAAGTCAACATTAACTTGATCATACCATGAATACACATGCCATCCAAATTTGGGTCATGATCTTCTAACTACAAAAGTCTCTTATTTCTTAGCAACATCCATTCTTTCATCCAGACCGAACAGGCAGTGAAATACGATTTTAAATCCAGTAAATTCAGTCCTCCTCTTTTCTTTGTATCTTATAACACTTCATATTTAACTCTTGTTTTTTCCATATAAATTTAGATACATCATTTTGCCATAGTTTAAATGGTACATCCATTGCCTGAAACAGAAACATCACTCTTTGCAAAACATTCATTTTTATCACAGACGTTCTCCCCAAAAGTGACACTTTTAAATTCTCCCACCTTAACAAGTCTTTCATAATTTTAGTCCACATCTTAACCTTTTCAAATAACATGCAGTTCATAATTTTTAACAGTAATACCCAAACTGATCTTCTGGTTTCGGAGAGGGAACATGTTATAAAGATGAAATTTGCTCCTTCAGCTGCTTTATGGTATAGTTGTTGGCATAAAAACATAAAAATTCCTTCCTAGCATATTAGAAGGAATGTTCATTGTTCAGGTTAGATTTTGGATGAAATGGAGGTGATTAAGTGGGTCTGAAAAATGTTCATCTAAACCCTAGGTATGAGCAGACAAGTGTTAAAAAATAAAGAACAGGAAAAAGGGGCGGCCAAGTTGAAAAGAGGTTGTGAAGCCACCTTCTGCGAGAAGGACTTCTTTGTGACCACACCAGAGAAAATCCCATCCCGGGAGAATCTGGGGAGACAGTGTCCCTGACGGTGGAGGGACGCCTGGGGTTCTCTGTGAGCCAAGGCAGCTTCCTTCCCAGACCCCATTTTCTCCTCCCAGGGAATATCCAGCCCTGTTCCTCAGCCCAGAAGCCACTGCCAAGAAGAACGGAGGAAGGTGACGTGATGTGAGAAAGGTACGCTTGACCGTTGCTGCAGCCGTCAAAGAGCAAAAGCCTGGTTTGCCCCCCTCCGCCCCACATCGAGTTGCACTTTCTGTAATTTAGCTCACTGTTACCTTGGGAGGGCATCAGAAGACCCAGGGTGTCACCTGCAACCACAAGAACCAAGCCCTGCCCCTTTTCCATCCCAACACACAATCTGCTGCACAGTCTTGATTTTTTTGCCATCTTTTCCTCCCCACAGACGCTTGTTTCAGTCAGCATGTCGCCAGACCCTTCCCAGGGTCATTCAACAAACAAATTCCCCGTAGTTTTTCCCTTCACTCTTGTTACCTTTCAGTTTAGCAAGGAGAACAGTTACAATATGCTTCCCTTTCTCATGTCCACGTACACAGCACTTCGTTACATACAAATAGTCCTCGCTTAATGACCGGTCGCTTAGTGACCATTAAAAGTTACAATGGACCTCCCCAGAGCTACTTACCACCTGGTTCCAGAGTTTTGATGGCTGCAGCCCCCTCTCCCTCTGTGGCCCTGTGATTGCATTTGGGATGCTTGGCAACCAGCTCACATTTAGGGCCATTTGCAGTGTGCCGCGGTCGCGTGACTGTGATTTTTAGTATTTTTGCTGGTTACCAGTGTTTACTTCCAGTTTCTGGCAAAAAGCATTGAGTAACACAGGTTTGCTTAATGTCTGTGGTGTTCACTTAACGACTGCTACAACAAAGATTGTGAAATTGGACATTGTCACACAGGGACCTGCTTAGCAACTGTCATGCCAATTCCAGGTTCAATTATGATTGTAAGTTGAGGACTACCAGTAAACTACAAGTCCATTTGTTTTCTAGGAACCTTATCCATATACAGTAAATATCCCAAACTGGTGCCATGATGGAAAAAAAAGTTTTGAGGACACATTACAAATACTGTGAAATGAATGAACAAATGAATGAAAATGAATGAATGAATGAATGGCACCTGGAGATGAGAATGACAGATGGAGAGACGGGGAAAGAGTCTCTCTTTCCCCGTCTCTCTCTTATTACTGTAAGTAAGCAGTAGGTAAATAAGTACTGTAAATAAGTACTCTCTCTTATTACTGTAAGTAAGCAGTAATGTCTGCTTACTTACAGCGTAAGTAAGCAGAGAAGACTTGCCTCAAGCAAGCTAATGGATTTAGAACTGAGGAGTAAGAAACCTTAGGCCTAAATAGAAAGTTACAGAAAACCCCGAAAAGCCGTGAAACAACAGAAGAGAACATTTGTAGCTCCGGGCTGAACTGTGGAATCCTTGATGCTCTTCGAGTTGGTTGTTTGCTTGCAGATATTTCATCACCCAAGTAGGTAACATCATCAGGGCTAGCGAGTGTAGGCTTTGCTCCCTGCTTATACACGGCAGCTTGCCCTGCCAGTGTTGGTGCAGGTGTGGCTTTCCCCTTGATCAGAATATTGTTTTCTGCCTGCCGTTGGTCCTTGCACATCTGGTTGTTGGCCGCTGGAGAGGGCGCGTTCTGGTCTCTTTGTTTCCTTCTTAGTTTTTTATTGTCTCTCTTGAATGGTGTGTGAACGTTCTTTATCTCTGTGTGCCTGTTGATGGCCGATTTGTACAAATGCCAGGCTTCCAGGAATTTCCTAGAAGTTTCCCAGCTGAAACTCTGTCCAACTGAGCCTGTCCATGCGTTGTGAGATGGAGTTCACATCGTGTCTCCTGACGGCTACTTGGTGTTTGTGGATGCAGCCGTTAGTCTTCTGCCTCTTTGTCCTATCTAGTGGCTTTTACAGTCCTTACACTGGGTGTTAGATGTGAAACAGCTACTGCTGGATGCAGGGGTATCTGCAGGATGTGGTCAAAAAAGTCAAGATGGCCGGCACAAGGGTGTGACTGAAGCTTCACTTGTCTTTTATGCATGACACTTTTTTTATTATGTGCCATCAAGTCAGTCTCGACCCTTAGCGACCGCACAGTTTTTCTCCAAGAGCATCACACGTACAATGTGCATGAAAAGCAAGCAGAAGCTTCAGTCACAACTTTGAACCTAACGTTTTAATTTTTTTTACTCTACGTAGAGGACCCCCTTGACTGTCTGGATAGATGGAGGCTGTGGCCAGATACAGGCCCTTTATTGGCCAAGCATGGCTAGACGCACAAGGAATTTGGCTCCAGTATGGCAGCTCTCAGGATATTGCAAGACAAGAGTTATAAAATACTAACATAAACAAATGATGCATTCAACGATAAGTGTACAGCGAAAGTATTCACACTTACTCTCTCTACTTTCCGCGACTGCAGTTTGTCCTTATACGTGACAATCTGGCCAGCTACCGTGGGCCTAATCTTCTGCAATCTGCCGTGTGTGGGGCAGCCTCTGAAGACCACTTGGATGCCACGGTCTACGGCCTGCTTGTTACCCGGAGCCAGTCCTTGCTATGCCTGTCATCTCTCTTGGCGGCCGCACTGGCTCCCAAAGCACCCTAGTTTTAATTGCTAAGGCTTGTCCTAAGAGGTTATTATATGTTTATCTTTTCACAAACTTCTAGGGAGTTGGCATGATGCTGTGGCATATAAATTTAATAAATACATTTAGAAGGAAAGATGACAGGTCATTGGAGCAGCGGGGAAACAGTAGGAGGTCAGGGAAACGTTTTCAGTGAGCAGCTGTACGCGTTTTTTTATTGCTGCTTGTATTTCAGCCCACAGTTGGATATACTCCACAGGCTGGGTGCGCTTAATGCATCTCCACTCTGATCTGATGGGCAATGGGATCCCTTGACCCTCCTGTTTTTTATTGTCCTATTTGTACTGGTCCTTGACTGTACGAGAGATTTGGTGGCAGAAGGTGAGGTCCCTGGAGCGAGCGGAGGCAGGGCGTCCTGCGAAAGCCATCCCAACGTGCCGTCCTCCAGAGATGCTGGGCTCTCCTCCCCTCAATTCTGCATCTTCTGTGGAGACCTGAAGCTCTGTTTCCACCCTCCAGGGCGCCCGTTCCTCCTTGCTAATGCCTGCCATTCCCCCTCCCAGATGGCGACCTACGAGGATAACCCTTGGTACTCCTATAATTACCCAAGCGGAGAGGAGCAGGTGACAGATGACGAGGAGAAGCACCACCATGACCGGCAGTTGGCCAAGGTGAGAGCCCGGAGCAACAGCCGATCCCGCCATCGACCCTCCTTCCTGGTGGACGAGCTTGATATGCTCATGGACAAGGCAGCCACCACCATCCAGGCCGCGTGGCGAGGCTACCTCGCTCGGAAGCAGCTCATGACCGAGCAGGCTGCAGCTGCCACCATCCAGGCTGCCTGGAGGCGATACGTAGCTCGCGAGTACCAAGCTATGCAGAGGGAGTTCATGCGTTCGGAGCAAGTGTACGGTCGCCGAAGAACATCTTTGCCTCCTCCCTTCGAGAGGGAGAGAGAATCCTGGAGATACCCCAGGATGGACAGGGAGAGGGCTGCCCAGGTTATTCAGGCACACTATCGGGGCTACAGGACTCGCCAGGCCCTCTCCGAATGCCAGCGGGCAGCCACCACCATCCAAGCCCACTGGAGGGGATACCGTACGCGACGGGACTTGGCCCAAGCAGCAAGCTACCCTCCTGGCCGCCCAAAGAGGACCTACTACAGCCCCAAAACTCTTCCAACGGGGACCTACTATGGCCATCCCAGCTATATGCCAGGGAGCTCTTCCTGGGTGGGCCCGTACCCCAGGAAACACTGGCGGAAGTGCCTTGTGGGAGACCCTGAGGAGTGGAGAAGCAGGGTGCCTCCATCCCCATCCTCTGCGGGCCAGCAGAAGGACACCGAACTCGCCCAGCCCAAGACGTGTCCGCGCTGTGGGAGGTGCACCAGCATCCGCGTCCTTGTGGGCGTGGGCAAGGGTCCGCCTTCCGAATCAGAGAGGGAGGAGAGCGAATGCGAGGAGCACGCGGGGGTCTCCCCTTCCAGGACTGCCAGGAGGGTGTCCTATGCCTCCAGGCAGAAGGAAGGGCAGCCCCGCCGCTACGGGCCCCGCCTGTCCTATCAGACGCCCTCGAAAAGCTATCACAGTCCTGCCGAAGAGCAGCCGCGGAGGCAGAGCCGGGAGCCCGGAGGCATGAGCCAGCGCCTGCTCCCCAACACGCACACCTCCTTGCGGATGACACGGGACCGGACCACCGCCCGCAGCCTGTCCTCCACCAGCCTCCAGCCGCAGCACCAGCCGCAGCAGAGCATGCCTTCCCCGGGCACCTCCGACTGGCTGTACGAAAACTACTATGCGCGCCGGATGGGCGAGGGCCAGAGGCGAGTGTTCAAGACCAGGAAACAGATGTGGCAAGTGGTACGGGCAGCCACCCTGATCCAGGCCTTCTGGCGGGGCTGGAAGGCTCGGCAGACCTTGCGTCTCCAAGAGGAAGCGGCGATCAAAATCCAGTCCGCGTATCGGGGTTACCGAACCAGAGCCTACCTCATGGAGGTGGGAGTCCTAAGCGAAGGTGATACGGATTGAATCTGCTGTCGGGGGACTGGGTCCTCTTGCAGCGGGGCCGGGAGAGGGAGGCCTGAAGGAGAACAGCTGTTTCTGCCGTTGTTTCTTTGCCTCTCGAGCAAGCAAGCCTGCATCCTAATAAATTGACCCTAACTATGCATGTTTCTTAGTCTTGTCTACCGCATTTCTATCCCCCCTTCCAGGTACGTGAGACTGATGCATATACGTGAGCGCACGCAGCTGCAAGCAAACTCAGGCATGTTATACACACACACCCTTTCCCCAAACGTCACATTTTCAGCTCTTTGCATTTCCCTTTATACCACAGACGCAGCAGGCTTCCAAAATAGGCATTTATTCATTGTCCAGATTGCACAATGAAAGGAAGATGGGAGGGTTTTGAGGAATTCTGCCTTCCTCTGGTAACCCGCCGTAGGTGCGAACCACCAGACCCATAAAACCTATCTACTTGATTGTTCTCTGCTTATTTCACAGGAATCTTCCCCGGCTGGTAGCTTTTGCCTAGAAAGGACCGGATGAGACTCTAAGGCGTTTGGGGGGAGGTCAGATGTTGCCCCCTTATGTCCATGTAACGATTCCAGACTAATGTCCCACTTGAGCTTTCCTCCAGCTGAGGCAGCTGTTCTCCAGCACCCACCTTCGTGTCCCCATGCACACACACACAACCATCCATTAAGAAACACCTATTTCCTCCTCCAGTTGCAGTCACCAACCCACCAGCTCCCCTTGTAATCTGTTCTGGAGACTCTTCCATCGATGATCCTCTGGCAGTAGCAGGGCACATGCTCTCCCCAGGTGTGGTGTCTGTTGAGCAACCAAATTCTTCGGGCTGCGAGTGTGATGGTTGGAGAAATGCTGCCACCGAAGTGGCCACCTTCCCAGTCATGAGCACTGCCATACGCACAGCCTCACAGCAAGGAAAGGATGCAGCCAACAGGAATCCTCCAGAGCAATAAAGATTCTGCTCCCCATTATCCCCAGCCCCCAATTCACGAAAAGAAGACAACAGAACCTTGGCAGCAACGAGTGCTGACTATATTTTATTGACTCCTTTGCTTGGACAAGTGTCCTGCACAGCCTTTTTTTTCCTGGTGCAAGTGTGCAGCCACTTTATTCTCTGCGCTTTTGGGGCACAGCTGACTCCACGGTTTTGGGACCGGTGTGGGGAACGAGCGGTCACATTAACACTGACAGAGAAGTGTAACAAGGTAAGGGGGGGTTCCCAGTAGGGCCTACAACTGCAGCTGTGCAGCTCAGGACTGTAGCATTATTTTTCTCCTTTAAAAAATGACAGGTAAGCCGGAAAACGGAATTTCCCCTCGAGCAACTCAGCTTGCACAAGGGACTTCCAAAGGGTGCCCCACCGCCACCGAAGCCTCTCCACAGGGCCGGCCAACTGTGTGTGGTGAATGTCCCATCCAGCCTTCGTCCGGAATTGTGGCTTTTCGCCAGGCCGCCCTGCCCTCGGTGACGATGGCCGAGAGCGCAGCGACCAGGTGCAGAACCCCTGGGGAGGGTCGCGGCTGACTGCTGGGCAACGTTCAGGGGTCAAGCCTTGTGCTGCCCATCAGCTGCCCTGTCATGCTTTGGACAGGCCCGTCATGCAATGACCTCCAGGATGGCCTCCAAATCCTCTGTGCTGGAGGAGAACAACGTCAGCAGCAGCAGCAGCAGCAGGAGGAGGAGGAGGAAGCGGAGATCCATCTCTCGCTTGCGAATGCCCTCGAGACATCTGCTGGATCTGGACCAAGATGACCGTCCTGGCAGAGCTTTTCTTACGTGCTGTGCTTTCGAGCTTGAGTGAGCTTGAACCCTCCCCTCCCTTTCAGGGAGCAAGAGGAAACCCCAGGAATGGACAGCGACAATCAGCACAGCGAGGGCGGAACGTGCCCAGTGGAAACCACGGGGTGATCTCGCTTGCTGAACGCAGAAGCGCCCTCTCTGCACCCTTGGAAATGGCCCGTCCTCCTCTCGGGGCTCTGAGCTGAAGGAGTTCTAGCAGAGAGCGATGGACGAGCTCAAGGAAGGGGCCCCGTCGGGGGCCCATGTGCCCCAGGGATCAGTGGCTCCACTCAGCAATGGATCTCATACGCTACCTGAGGCTGGAACACCAGTCCCTGGTTGGCAAAGCGCTCGTTCGCTTCCGGGGGGCAGCCCCCTTCCCCTTCCGGCGTCTGCGTAGCTTGGTCTTGCAGCTGATCTGGGAGGACACCCTGGGGATCCTCATAGGTGGCAAAGAGAGGCTTGTTGCGGTCGATGACAAACATCTCGTGGCCCCGCTCGTCACGGTACTCCTCCAGCTGGGCGAAAGTCGTGGGCCCGTCGGAATAGTCGTTGACATACAAGATGTTCTGCTCCTTCCTGGCCTTTTTCCGCTTGCGGTGCTTCCGGTAGATCATGATCACCAACAGGAGGGCTACGAGGGCGAGCAGAGAGATGGCCACAGCAATGGCAGTCTGGGTGGCCATGCCAAGGGCACGGAAGTCCATGCTCTCCATGTCGTAGAGGGGCTCCTGGCTAATGTCCACTGAGGTTGGGTGGCCCTGTGGCTGGTGCTGCTGAGAGAGGTTCACCGTGAGGTGGAAGAGCCCCCGGGCCAGGCCCCCTGGATTGGAGGCCTCACACTCGTACTTGCCAGCGTGCGACGAGCTCACGTTGTTGAGCAACAGCATCCCACTGCCGGTGTCTGACTGCTCGAAGCGCTCCCCGACGCTGCGCTCGGTCAGCTCAAAGGTGCCAGCAGGCAGCCGGGCCCGGCTTCCCCTGGAGCCCCCGGCCCGCCAATGAGCCAGTTTGCGCCACGTCACGAGTGGCTGCGGGTAGCCCGAGGCCTGACAGGAGATGCGCAAGTCATCCCCCAGCCGCGCCGTTACTTCAGGGGGCTGCACCTCCACGACGGGAGGGATGCAGATCAAGCTGTTGCCAGAGACGTCCGCGAGGCTTTGGTAGGCCAGGCGTGGGGGCTCCGCGCACTCCATCTTCCTGCCCAGCGGACTCAGGAGCCGCTGCCCTTCCTCCCTGATCCAACCGCTGAGCCAGTGCAGAGCGCAGTCGCATCGCCACGGATTCTCTGCCAGGAGGAAAAAAAAAGGGCCCTGTCAGTGGGGTTAGTTCGTCAAGCTCCCACAGGCCAACTGGGTCCCACGTCCACGCCACTGTTTGCCCAACGGCCCAGTGGGTCCCGCATCCTCCCAGAGAGGGAAACTGAGCCAGGAATACAACATTTCCTTCATCTGTACATGTCGCTATTCTGTTCGCTGCTGCCTTGCAAGCCCGCTGGAGCTGCTGCACCGGCGTCAAGCTCCGTGCGTGGCCGGTCAGGGGTCTGCGCCTGAATGCTGCCCGCAAGGCCCGTTCGACGTCACCTCCTGGCACCAGCTTTCTCCAGCTCGGCACTCTCAAGGCACGCTGGACTGTCCTCCGGTCCCACCGCCCCGGCAGAGCAGCACGTCGGGGCAGCGTCCCGGTGCCACTGGCTCTTCCAAGAGAGGGGAGTCCCCGAAGCCGGAGCTGAGCTGTGGAGCCCTCGGTGCTCTCTGGTGCTCTGGGTGGCTTGCTTGCGGGCGTTCCACCGCCCGGCGGGCAACCTCACGGTGGCACCGCTTCTCTCGCCTGCCGCTCAGACCCATCGCGCACGGAGGCTGTCCGAAGGCAGCTGCGACCTCCCCCCTCCCTTCCCCACAAAGCCTGAGAACGGCCGTCGAGGGCAACTGCCGACAGCGCCTTCCCAGTCCTTGGTCCGTGGCTTCGTGCGCTTTGAACCCAGCTCAGCTGTGTGGCTGAAGCCGAGTCCGTTTCCAGGGCTCGACCCAACTCCAGCAGGCCAGGCGCCCCCAGAAGAAGTCCTCAGTCCTCCAACGCTTTACGCTCCCTGCCGAGTGCGCTTGGCAGAACATCGGCTGGATTCAAGTTCTTGGATCAGCCCCGTTTGCTGAGATTCCTCCCCACCTGGCGAAAGGGTCTCCTCCCGCTTTGCCTCCATCCGGGAGAAAGGGAGGACCGCCGAAGGTCACTCGGGACACACCTGTCAGCCTCAGCACTTGCAGACTGACGAGGGGCCGCAAGGCCGCCCGGCTGATGGTGCTCAGGTGGTTCCTGCTGAGGTCCAGCAGGGCTAGCGAGGTCAGCCCGGCCAGCGCTTGCTCCTCCAGAATCTCGATGCCGTTCTCTTGCAGGTGGAGCTCCTGCAGCCTCTGCAAAGGGGGGACAGGAGGACACCCTCAGAGCGAGCCGAGGACCCTCCGGCAATTCCGCTGCTCGCTCCGTGTGCCTTCGCCCCCTTCATCCGCCTGGGGAGCCACAACCTGAGAACAGAAGCGGTGCTCCTGGCCAGGATGTAGGCCACGGGCGTGCACCTGTCCCGCTAACCCAGGGGTATCTACCCTTCTGGAGACCAAGACCCCATTCAGTCACCTTCGGAGCAGAGAGCAGGAGCCGCTGGGGACACAGTCGCAATGCGAAATGAATTGGGGGGGAGCCGGGGCTGAACCGTGCGTGAAGAGGGCGGTCAGCCTGGAGCCATTCCGACGACCAGGCGAAGGAAGGGCGTAGGAGGACCACTAGATGCAACCCAAGGCCAGGTCTACTGCTTTCATGGCTCTTCTGTGTTGACAAGAATTCCTCCTTCTAAGGCGCGAAAGCTCCTGACCTTGGGTTGCATCTAGTGGCCCTCCCGGGGGACACCCCTCCTTCGCTTGGTCGTGCGTAACGACTCCAGGCTGACACGCGGTTCGGCCCCGGTTTCCCCCACACGAATGGCCCCGTCTCCTGAGAAGACGTGGCGAAGCTAAGGCGCGAAAGAACGGAGCCCCAGCCTCGGGAAGGGCGACGAAAGCAACGAGCCGTGAAGGTTTCTCAGTCCTGAGAAAGGGGAAGGGGTCAGAAAGATCCTCGGTGGGGCCCTCCTTTGAGCTTTGCGGAGCCTAAGGCGAAGCAGGGAGAGACTTGGGCCAGCTCTCAGGACCCTGCTCTGCCCCGTTCAGCAACGAGCCCGCTCCCGGGGCTGCTTTTCTTTCTCGGCCTGGCTGGCCTCGAGGGGCCGGTGCCGATCCTGAACGAGACCGTCCACCACTTTCACCCACTACAGTCGACCCGAGGCTGTGCCGAGCGTCTTGTTCGCGCTCCTCCTCACACCGCGGGGTCCGGTGCTTCACCGCTCCCTTTGCCCTTCCATGCGAGCTGCGGCGGCTGGTCCAGCCAAGCTTCTCGCCCCTTGAGATGGGCGAACTTCCTAAGAGCCCAAGGCTGAGGAGCACCGCTCGCCTGGTTGCTGGGGTCCTCGCGTGAGACGCAGGCAGAACCAATAAAGGAAAAGCAGTGCAGGGCCGGAAGAAGGCGTGGCTCGGCCGGGTCGAAGAAAGGAGTCACGAGGATCCGACACGGCCTCAGCGTCTGGGTTCGCACTCTCCGGAGATCGCTCCGGGGAAAGCACGGCTGAGGCCGAAACCTCCGGGAGTCCAGGAAATCTGGGAGCTCTACCCTGCTTGTTCCATGATTCAACCCGCCACCTCTTCAGTGGGTGTGCATGCGCGCACGCGCGCACAGACCCGATGGGCGATTCCTAAATTCCTGTCTGGCGTCCCCAGCCTGGTGGCTCCCTTGCTCTTCCTGGGGTCCTCCTGTTAAACTGCACACCTCACGGTGCGTTTTGTGATGCTTAAAGCCACTTCCGAGCTTTACTGCTCAGGGAAAAAGGAGATGGCAGCGGACGAGGCAAGAGCTTTCTGAAGCGGTGTCCCCGCAGCCGCAGGGCCAGGGAAGAGCCGGCTGGGCTCCAACGCTGGCTAAACCTGAGCTTCCGAGCACACATCGCTGCAAACTCTGGCGGCTCCCTGTCCGGATGCTTTGGGCACCGTGGTCTGTGGCGCAGTGCACTGGACGTGCGCAGCCCGCTGCGCTTAGTGAACCCCGGTGCACCCGCGCCAAGGCCTAGTCCGAAGCCCAAGTCTGACCTTGGCCGCAGCTCCCCAGAGCAGGGCTCGCCGTGCCACACGGCGAAAGGGCTCCTCTCCTGCCTCCGTGCCCCTGGTCCCCCCGAGAGCCTCACCTCCAGGTCACAAAAGGTGAAATCCGGGAGTCGGGTGATCTGGTTGCCGGAGAGGTAGAGGACCCGCAAGTGCTCCAGGCCCTTGAAGATGCTGCTGTTGATCAAATGGATCCGGTTGCCGTTCAGGGCCAGCTCCAGCAGCCGATTCTGGTGGTGGAAAGCGCCGGGCTCCAGGGCGGAGATGGTGTTGTTCTGCATGTAGAGATACTGGAGATCCCGAAGGGAAGCCAGGTCTTGTTGGCGGACCTGCGTGATGCTGTTGTCCTGCAGGAAAATGGTCTGCCAAGCCGGCGGGGAGGAGAAAGCCCAGACTCATTCAGAGGTGGGACACACACCATGGGCTCCCTGGGGCTCCCTGAGCCGGGTTGTTTTCTTGCAGACCTTTAAATACCAAACTAGGCAACATCACCAGTGCTCGGAGGGAGTGGGGTTTGTTTCCTTTTCACAGACAGTGGTTTGCTCTGGCAGTGTTGGTGGGAGTGTTCTTGGTGGTTCCTTGACTGGGCTGTGGCTTATTGTTGTTACCCTGCTTGCCTAAGCTGGTAGTTCCTAGACTGGGGTATTTTTTACTTAAATTAGATCGATGGCATTATTTACGCAGTGACATCATGAGCTACCTGATGTCATCATGGCTTCAACCAGATCCCTATAAGCTCAGTTCAGTCACTCCTTTGGAAAGCCAAGGAAGGCAGCTACAAAAAGTTGAAGGATCTCCATAAATGTAATATAATTAAAATGAATAAAATAAATCATTTGCATGAAGAAGCTAAGAAAAGACTCCACCGTGCAGTTTCAGTTTCTTTCTAACTATATCGGGGCCAGGATGTTAGATATGGGACCTCTGGCGTGGGGCTATGGGGTTCTTTTTACTGGGCCTCGATTTCATGTATTTTGGTTTAAAAGGCATGCTTGTTTTTATTTTGCTTGCCACCCAAAGTGTCTTTGGCTAGCTGGTGTCCATATAAATCAACTTAATTCATACATTTCTCTCTTTCTTTCCTTCCTTCCTTCCTCTTCCATAAACCACAGTCCATGGAAGGATCCACCAAGGATATAGCAAAATTGCGAAAAAGATCTCGCACACCAAATTTAAAAAGGCAACTGGACGTTTATTTTTAGATGTTAGAGAGAAACATTTCTACTCCCACCCAGGAGTCTTCTTCAATCTCACAGAAGAAAGAAAAATGATACGGAAAATATGAACACATTTCCCAAATGCTGCCTTTTTAAATTTGGTGTGCAAGATTTTTTTGCAATTTTGCCACAAGACCTGACCTGGATTAATGAGAATATGCCCAGACATCTACCAAGGGTCTTTCACTCATTCTCACCCATGGACTGTGGTTCACGGAAAAGGAAGGGGTTCGTTCACTGGCTTCTGACGTAGTTATGCGGCCATGACTCGAGCATCTTCGCCACCAGACCACCACGACACAAAGCATGAACGTTTCGCAGCCGTTTGGAAAGGGCTCGAGAGGCCAAGCGTAGATTCTGCATTCCTCTAAACCAAACCAGCGCTGCTCTTTAGTTATTCTTTGCAGAAAACTTTGCTCCTTGATTATAAATGAAGGAGCCAACAGAATAATTAATAGCAGAAGATTAAAAAGAATTAGCTTCGCATTGGGCTAAAACCACAGACTTTGGGAACATCTTCCAAAGGTCAAAGACAGTGGGAAATGCCCAAGACAACGACCCAGGAGAGTGTTCGGAAAATCTGGGGCCGCCACCGAAGTGGCCCCGTCTGCAGCCCTTCTCATCCCGGAGAACAAGTGGCAGGCCCCCACCTGGGGCACTGGCAGCCTCACCTGGGTGGTGGGGAAGATGCTCCCTGGGATGTCCTTCAGCCCCAAAGAACCACACTCCATGGTCAGGCTGTAGCAACGGCAAGGCACAGGGCAGACCTGGGCCTGGAGGGCTAGGAGCCCTAGCAGCAAGAGGCAGAGAAGTGGGGCTTTCGCCGGGGCCATCCTAGACCAGCTGTGGGCGAGAGAGAGGGAGAGAGAGGAAATGGCAAGCAAGTTCCCGCCACGGGGAAGGCCAGGCAGGCCACCCCAAGGTGGCTGGATGTTACCCTTGGTCAGCTCCACCCAGTTTGGCAAGGATGGGGGTTGTTCAGGTCATCCGAAGAGCGCAAGAGGACCTCGGCCTACGGGCTGTACACCCAACCGCGCACTTTCCGTATCAAAGGCATTTTCGTTCCATCCCTTCTCCAGGACGCTCAAGCTGATATGCCACCTCCTTCCTTTTATTTCAGAACATCTCTGCAAGGTGCGCTGGGTGAGGCACGTCTGGTGGGGTCTCAGTCCAAGTATCCACCTTCTGCCCCCCAGGCTCGGCTCTGTTCCAATCCTGCTTAGATTTACGCAGAGTCAGGCCCCCCAGTGATCACAGGGGTTGCTTTTCCTCCGAGGAAGCTGTGGAAGCCCCGGCCCTGCCACGAGTCCGTATACCTGCCCTGAAAGCCGGTGGACTCACAGGCAATTATCTGCTCCTCTGGTAAGACTCGCACGCTGGAGGCTTGCTCCACATGGACAGGGACCCATGCAGGGCCCTACGCCGGGCATGGAGGTTCAACCAGCTGCCAATCCAAGTGGCAGTGGGGCCACCCATCCCACATGGTTCCAGTTTATCGAGAAGGAAGCTACGGTCAGCTTCATCAAATGCCTTCCTGAAGCCCGAGAGTACACCCAGAGCATTCCCCTGGCCCACGAATTTCAGCAACTACATTTGTCTAGCCAACCTGTTTTCATGCTGGATCCTGGCAATCGCCCTAAGAGCTTGCAAACTCACTGTTTCATTTGGACATTCCCCCAGGTGTTGATGTCAAGCCTCTTGCCCAGCTTGCATTTGGACCTGATCTTTAACTGCACACTCCCCATCTGTGACTAGTTTGCCCACAGCATCGTCTTGCTTAGGCCGTGGGAGGGGAAGACATCCTGAACTTGTCAGCTGCCTTCCAGAAACCACAGAAAACTGGTGTTCCCGGGCAGGGGAGCCAAAGGACCTCGGGGGCATCACAATGTCGTCTCACAAATGATACGTACAATGAAATTAATGTCATTGGCACAGTGACGTTCTGGCTTATTGGGATTTCGCTGTGGCTTTGATCAAAGGCTCACACTAGGTGTGCTGTCCTAACTTACCGAACAGATGTCCAGCGACGGCAGTTTAACACAACTACACCCAAATCCAGTGGAACAGAATGTGTACGCATCCTCCCCGGCAGCCAACACACAGATAAGCAGGGGTCAGCACCAGACAAACAGTCCAGCAGAAAACAGCGCCCTGATCAAGGACGTACCAAGGAGAAAATCAGTCCCTACCAACACCGGCAGGGCAAGCTACCGAAGCAGAGAGCAGACCCCCTCCCTTCTAGTACGGATGATGTTACCTACTTGGGCAATACAACATCTGCAAGAAAACAACCGGGCTCAGAGAGCACCCAGGACTCCACAAATCCAGACCAAACAAGCTTCACTTTGATTCGCTGCCACATGTGAACCGACCTGGCCTCCCTCTGCCTCGGTTCCCCCACTTCAAAGCGAGCGTACTAGCGAGCCTGCCGGAGGACTCCACGCGAAGTTCAAATGCTCTGAAGACCGAACGACAGGCAGGACCCTTGGGAGCCCTTCCAAAAGAGAGGCAGACGCACCAGCTTGTTTTTGCAGGGTGACCATCTGCTCCGGTCCTCTCCGGAGAGGGGAGGATGGAGTGCAAAGCGATCAGCCCCTCAGCGAGAAGGGCTCACAGGGAAGGCTCCTGTGGGACTGCGATGGATCGGGCGCGGCGGTCCACATGAAGCTCAGCCAGGGGGAAAACAAGCCATGTGGCCTCGCGGTTTCAAAAGAGGCAGTGGAATCCCGGGAGGGATTGGCTGGCAGGGATCGCCATGCCACGCTGCGCAGACCCCAAGCAAGGGTGGGATTTCAGCGCACAGCAGTTCTAGATTACGTGCTGGGCAGAGGCAGGCGGGGGGGCACGAACAGCATCTGCAGGGTGAATTTCCAGGGGAGGGCCGCAGCTTCATGTTTGCAAGATGATATTTAAAGGACTTGTCCGGCAGCAGCCCAGCGGCTTTCGGGAGCTGCTTCATCCCAGCCAAGGAAGGGAACAAAGCAACCTCCAGTGGTTGCCTGGCACATTGAGAGACTGTGCCCATTTTAGAGCAGCTTATAGGCACCAGAAGGATGGGAGATGCAGCCCCGAGGAAACCCACAGCCAGAAGTAGGACCGCATTTCACACGAGGCACTTCAGGAAGGCACACGTGGTGCACATGGGCATCTCAGGAAGGAGGGCACATAGACTTCCAAAGGCCCAAGGTATCAATGTGGGCATGTGCACTCCAAAATAAGAGTGGTACCCCTTCTGTGCAAATTATTAGGGGGAACAGACCTAAGAACTTTTTTTTTTTTGCAAAACCTTAATTGGAAGGGAATGGATCAAAACATCATTTTTCACTTGAACATGCAAGTCTTTCTTCATACTGAGCGATATTGCTATTGCGCACTAAGATACAGATGCGCTGTCGTTCACTCGCGCAGTCGTGTCCGACTCTTCGCGACCCCGTGGACTGCAGTACGCCAGGCCCCCCTGTCCTGCACTGCCTCCCGGAGTCCCCCCAAGCCCACTCCCGTCACACTGACCGTGCGATCCATCCATCCCATCCTCCGCCGTCCCCTCCTCCTCCTCCCTTCAGTCCTTCCCAGCATCACAGTCTTCACTAATGAGTCCTCCCGGCGCATTAGGTGGCCAAAGTGCTTGAGCTTCAGTTTCAGCATCTGTCCCTCCAATGAGCAACCAG
>JANHZU010004008.1:42417-60407 GCA_032468055.1 Acrochordus granulatus
GGACCTGCCAAGCGCGGCGGGGGGAAACTTCTGGCTAGGGGGCGCGGCGCGGCGGCGGGTGGCGAGCCCAGCGAACCGAGGGTGCCGCCGCCGCCGGGGGTCTCCTCCTGGGAGGGGCCTACCTCGTTTCTCCCGGCTCCGGCGGGGGCTCTCCCTCCCGCAGAGGGCCTTGGGGCCGAAGCGCCTTTTCCTCGGCGCATTCTGTTCTTCTGTCTACATATATCTATATACATATAGCGGTTTCGCGTATAAATATATATATAAGTATATATGTATGGGGGTGGAGGCTGCTCGGCCGCTTCGCCCGGCTGCCTGCCTGACCGCCCTCCGCCGAGCGACGGGGCGCCCGGCGGCGCTTTAAGGGGGACGAGGCTGCTTTCAGTACGTTTCGCCCGAACGGAAGCCCCTCGCCTCAAGCGCCGCTCGCTCCCGGCGGGGATCCGGGCGCTCCGTCCGCGGACGGTGAAGGTCCTGAGGACCAGAAGCTGCCCGGCGGCGGAGAGCCTCCTGCGGTGCCGGCCCGCGGAGGCGTTAGCCGGATTGGCTCCGCCGAGGAGCCTCCTGCGGGGCTCTGGCTTGCGATCGGAGCGTCCCAGCCCTTGGCCGCGCTTGGGGTACTGGAATATTCCCGATGTAGAACTGATTCATTGCGTATGTGATGGGTGGCCGTAGCCAGCGGGTCAGTCGGGAAATTGTGGCATCGTGAGGTGTGTGAAAATAATTGTTTCGGTTTGCAGCACTGGCTCTGGCCCTTCTGAGCCAAGGTCAGGCTTCACAGCAGCCATGGCAGGAAATCTCTGCCCACAGACTCTTTTGCCCCTCGGCAGGGTTAGTTTTATCGGAGCATGGTGGTCTTGTGGTTAAGACACTGGGCTTGTTGACCAGAAGGTCTGTTCCAGACCCAAGCTCCCATTATTTGCCCAGCTCCTGCCAACCAACAGTTGGGAAAGCATGTAAAAATGAAAGTAGATTATAGGTACTGCTTAACGATGGGAAGGGTAACAGCATTCCATGTGCCTTGGCATATAGTTGTGCCAGCCACATGGCCACAGGAGCGTCTTTGACAATGCTGTCTCCCAAATCAGAGATGAGCATCACCCCCTAGAATCAGACACTACTGGACAGAGGAGACCTTTACTGTACCTTTTTCTTAGGGTTAGTTTTGGATTGCTAGCTGCACCTAGAGGAGCTGCCTGCTGCAATATCTGCTCAGCTGCAGGATTCAACTCCAACCCCTTGCCCTGTTCTTATGCTGGCCTTGGGATATCTGATCCGTGCTGTAGGACAGTTCTGCTGGAACTGTGAGCAGAACTTCGGAAGAGGATAGCACAGGGCTGTCTGCATTTGTTTATGGCCTTTCGAGTATAGTGTGGAGGATCATGGTGGAGCAGGAGCAGTGACAATGGGCTTCAAGGGTTGGGGCGGGTTGTGTTCTTTACATCCCCTTTTTCCTCTGACAATGGATCTGAGTAAGGTTCCAAAAGTTAAGGAATAACTTATTTATAAGGAATAAATACAGGTTCCTGTGTTTGATTCATTTTCTCTACCTTTTAACGGGATATAATTAATTGAGGAACTAGATTTTTAAATTCCTTTGAGTTTGTTCTCCTTTTATCAGCCCTTGATGGAAGCAAAGGGGTAGGAGGAGGAGACTTCTTTTGATTCCAGACCTTTCCTTTCCAAAACATTTCTAAGCTGAGTGAGAGAAGATGCTTGCAGAGAGAGAGAGACGATTTTGGAAGTCCTGGGGAGGGGAGGCAAAAACAGAGAACTCTTTCCTACCTGGAGGCTTGGATTTTGTTGGAAGGCTGCACACTGCCATTTAAAAACAAATAGGTGAATGTGTGCATTTTCTAGAATGTATTTTTCATTATTTTGATTATATGGTTATGTGAGGAACTGGATACTAATCAAATCATGTGACTTTAAACCCATGCTGCTGTTCAGTGTTTAGCTGAAATAACCCTAAAATAAATAAACTCTCTTGATCCAAAAGAAGCTGGAAGAGCCCCTTTTCCAACTGACAGCCCATCAAAGCTGATGGCTTTTAATACAGTGTCCCCGTTGGGAAAAGCCTTGCTAGATGCCTCCTGATTCTTTTGCTACTATCACCTCCACCCCTGCAGCTCTCCAGCAGTGTCCGTTGATCCAGGAAGCATTTCAATTAAACAGTGCTGCCCCTCTGTCAAGGCTAGGATCCTCACCTGAGCCAGTCCCTGGTGGGAAGGGCTCTGCTTAGCCAGAAATGTTAGTCAGAGCTCTCCAAGGGGAAAGGGATGTGACTCCATCAGCGCCTTTCCTTCAGCTCTGTGGTGGAGGGAGGAAGCATTTCTCTAGTCCCTCTGGGGGCCTAGATTGGGAGGAATGATTGAACCAGACACAATTGCTGAGCCAGAGCCTCCCAGGTTGGGGAGGGCCACCTGGAGGTCAGCATTCAGCCAGGGGCCCTGAGACCTCCGCACAGCCTGTGAACTTGCCCAAGTCCTTCTCCAGCTGCTGCCCTCCTTCACCTCTGCCCAGAGTCCTGAAAAAGAGCTTGGGCGCCTCAGACCTTGACTAGCTCCTTTCTTGGCTCTCAGCACCCCTGGGCAGCCTCCACACACAACATGCTGGTGCAGCACTTTCAAGGGAAAGGAGCAGCACCGTTGTCAGGAAGGTAAGCAATAGGGGATGGACAGGCTTTCTCCCACCCTGTTCCCCAGCTGTTCATGTCTGCAAACACCCTTGTGCTCCCACGACTCTTTGCAGGGCACGTCAGCCACAGGATTGGATAGTTATCAGAGGGATCTCTTGAAAGTGAGCCTGTCTGTAACTTGTAGCCATAAAGGCTCAACAGGGATTAACTCAGTGGGTAGAAGCCACTGTGATTTCTGGGGCTTCTGAGCCTCAGGGGAACAGGGATGTTCTGGACTGAAACTGGTTGCAGAAATTTCCTACCCCAATCAGTGTGGCTGAGAGTTCTTCCCCTTCTCCATAAGTATTGAAGACAGTTTCCTCTCTTGACAGTTTCATATCCTTTTCCTCCACTCCAGTCAATGCTGGGTGAATGAATTCCCCATTTCATCCCGGGCAGATCTCCTTTCCAGTACGGTTTTCATCTCCTCTGAATTTCTTCCCAGGCCTGTTTGCTGTGTCTGCAAGAGGAAAGAAACCTCACCCAGTTTTTGCTCTTTCTCTTTTTGATGTAGCTTCTTTGGTGTAGCTTAGCCAGCTTGGGAGAGACAAGAGAATGCAGAGCAGTGGCAGCAGCTGGCTGCCCCCCCCCCCACTGCTCCCAGAGCCATCTGTTACTGGGATGAGGAGGGGGAGCTGCCTGCCGGCTGCCTGGGTCAACTCGACCCACCTCTGGCTACTTCCCACACACCCTCAGTGGTCACCTTCCTAAGGCAGGTCCCCCATGCGCCTCTTTTCTGGACTCTAGAACCACATCAAAGAGTGATTTGCATGCTTGGAAGCAGAGCATCCCAGTCATTATGCAGACTGGCAAGCAATGAACTGCTCCATTCCCCATTCTGCAAAATGGCAAAGAATCTTGTGTCATGTGAAAAGCCAGCAGCGGGTGATGCATTGGCTTGATTGGGGGAATGCTGTCTGGAGGGCCATTGGCTGTGGTTGGAGGGGTGCAGGCAGCAGCAAGCACTGAGTTCCCAAGTGAACTATTCTAGGCGTCCCGTTTGGTGTCCTAAAACCCAGGCATGAAAGATGAAACAAAGGCAATGTCAGGAGAAGCAGCATTCCAAAACTGGGGCATGCAGGACAGCTCACGGCTTACTGATGAGTAATGCTCAGCTTACAAGCTGAGCTTTCCAGTTGAAAACAGACAGTGATGTCACAACTCAAGGTCAACTTATTTCTCAGTGGACACATTTGGATCCCATTCTCCCACGACAGCTCAAAATCATGCAATTATAAATCAAAATATCAAAATTCTGTACAAGGCATACTGGTAAACTTCATTTTAGAAAGAAAAAGCTGTATACATACATGTGTTTTTAGCTTTAAATAGTGACCAGCAAAGCATTCTGTCGTCGATATAAAAATATTGAGGGACTGGGAGCTTTCAGTAGAAAAAGTATAGAGGAAAATATAAAGCTCTGACAGGCCACTGCCGGTGCTGTGCTCCTAGTTTAGAGAAAGCTCTGATGCAGCTCCCTATAAAACCACACAATTTACTGGGCATTTTCAGAAAACATAAATATTACAGACCATAAGTTAAACTTAACTCCTCTTTGCCTGCCCAGCTGAGTTAAAAATAATCAAATGTGATAGTTCTCACTCTTCTGCCAGCCCTGATGGGACGCGCCGTTCCCATTGGGATGGGATACTTTTCCTTTCAAAGACAGATTTCCCAGCCTCCATTCATTCCGGACGCTCGGAATTCCGAGGCTGCTGGGGAAATGCCCCCTCCTCCCTGCAGCTTCCACCTCAACGTCTGTCCCGGCTTTAAAAGGGCGAAACGCTTTTCTCTCCAGGGAGAGGGAAGGCAGAGGGTCACCAGGCTGTGGGCAAGACTCCTCCTTGTGGAGAGGGGGATGCCACACCTGGGAGGGGGAAGAAGGACTGAAATTCAGCTACATCTGGTCTTATTTACGAGATTTGTATGGCCACCCATGGTATATAAAATAATTTTGGGTCTCTATCAACAAGTAGACAAAAGACCAAAATTATATTAAAAACATCAGTGTTATTGTTCAGCGACTATCTTTTTAAGTAATCTTTACAAAATATTTTTATGAAAATAGTACCTTTTCTTTTTTTAAGTTTTTTATTTCTTTTCATGCTTATCTTTTATTCTTATAAAAAAAGAAAAAGCAGTTGATGCTGGGAAAGACTGAGAGACTGAAGGGAAAAAGAGAAGGTGAAGGCAGAGGATGAGATGGTTGGATAGTATCGTCAGGGTGATGGGCTTGGGTGGACTCTGGGAGGCAGTGCAGGATGGGGGGTCTGGCATGACACAATCCGTGGGGTCACAAGGAGTTGGACAGAACTGCGCGACTGAACCACAACAAGCAGTATAGACAGCAAAAGGACAAAGAAAAAGCTATTTAAAGAAGCAACTTTCAGTCTTGTCTGTGTATATTTCATTAGAAGACTTCTTATGACTTCCAGTCTTCTTTACAGCAAACAAGCTTATTTTTTCTCCATCCAGCAGCTGTTTTATGAGTGGTTATTTTCATGGTACAGGCCAATGGCTGCAATTTTCTTCCATCGTTTTGTTTAAAATACTTATTTCTTCCGTTGAACCCTAGGGGATTAACACATTTGTCCTCGGATCACTTGGGTGATTGATGGGTGGGGACCACAGACAGCTGGAACAACCCCCCGCCTCCTTCCCTTGAAGCTGCCAGGGTCTGTAACTGGTTGGCTCCCCTCCTGGGTCTGCTGGGGGTCTGCCCTGCAGAGCTGCTTTGATTCAGGTAGGAGGTGAGCTCTGCCTTGCCCCACATCCCCCAGGCCACAGTTTGGCGACCAGCTGGCCTGCCTCTTAATGTAAGCTTGTTTACAGCTGTGGATGAGTGTGAAAAGAACAAGCCCCTTTCTTTGTGGCCTGCCAGGCGCTGCACCTGACCTTTCTGCCTAGAAAGAGCTGCTCGTGTAAATGCAGTCCTTTGGGGTGGCTGCTTTGAGCTGGTCTTCATGAGCGGACCCATGACAAGAACTCCCTTGTTGTCACTTAAATGTTAAACAGCTTCAGAGAAGAGCCATGAGGATGATCCCAGAACCAGGCACTAAATCCAGGACCCTCCATAACAGGGGTCGAGGGGGCCAATGTGGCAGGCACAGCTGAAGCCCTGACCCTTTTGAGGTTCCACTCTGTCACCCCAACAGTAAGTGTGATCCACAGTGGGGCCTGCTGTGCCGACGTATTTGAGTAGGTTTTCTGGAAGGAGTTTGAAGCTTCTGGGTAGGTTTACTTCTGAGAGAGAAAACAGCATGATCTGATGGTCATGTTCTTCAGATATCCAAATGAGCCAGGAACAAAGGATTTAAATTGCAGGAGGAAGTTGTCCGTCGGCAAAAGCATCCCAACAATAAGGGTAGGGAAACGATGGAGCCCGTTGTCCAGTGAAGAACTGCGAGCTCACTTAGTGCCCAAGTGAAGTCTGGATAGCCATTTGTTGGGTTGATGCTGCTCTTCGGATTCTGGCATAAAGAGGAGGGGCTCCGTGACCTCCATGCTCCAGTTCGGCTCAGTGAAGTGGTTATAATGCAGACTGAAATTTATTTTCAAACCAGGTACCAGACCCTTAGGTTTAGGCACCTTCGCAATGATGCGGATGGTCCTGAATCGCAGCCTGCTGTGTGAGAGGCCTCCAGACACATCGGACCACAGCAGCCTTGACCTCTCGCCCTCTTGGCTTTGACCTTGAGCTGGTGGGTGAGGGGAGCTGACTGCCTGCCTCATCCGGGCTCTGCAAGGAAGCAGCCGTTATTATGCAGGTGCTGATCCTCACTTCTATGGCTCTTTCTCGTTGGCCTCCAAGGAACTGCTGAGTATTTTTTTAGCAGGGGAAGCGCTGTGTCTACTGACACGAGCTGGAAGGCTTATCTTGCTCCCTGTCAACTTGCTTTTCAGTTCAATAGATTTTACATTGCAAATTTGAAATGGGACACTACTGTAGTGTCAAAGTGCCAGCTCCTTCCATGATCCAAATTTCCAGAAACCCTCCAGGCCCCCATCGTCCCTGTGGGTGTTCCATGAAAATGGAAAACGGAGCCAGAGTCCAGACTGTTCTTTGGAGAGTCTTGGTACCCCAGAAACAAGGAGGGGTATGAGTTGAGGGCTGAGTGTGGGTGAACAGAAGATAGAGGCAGCAGCCTTGTGATGGACCCAAAAGGATGGATCGTTCTTAGCCCAGAGATGACAGACCATCATCTGGAGAAATCTGGAGCAGGTTCCTTTATTTTGTGCAGCAGCAAAGGGGTTGCCTCCTAGAAAAGCGGGGGAACTGTGGGGACTGAACCGTGTGTGAAGAGGGGGAGCAGCCTAGAGCCATTGCATATGACCACATGAAGGAGGGGCAGCCTCCAGGAGGACCGCTAGCTTATAAGCCAAGGTCAGAAGTTTTGGCGCATAGCAGGAGAAATTCTTGTAATCTGAGGCAGCCATTCAAGCGGTAGAACAGAATTTACTGTCATCTGGCTCTTTCTGTCCGAATCCAGTGGGAACTCTGAGCAAAGGCTCGTGTACTTCAGCACAAAGAAGAAAATGACAGGATTGGTCACATTTGTCATGTTGGCGTTCCCTGCTTGGCTGCATCTTGAGGTAGGGGAGACGCTTCCGTTTTTGTCATGTTTGGATTGGTTCTTGAACCCCTCGTGCCGCTCATGCAGCATGGCTCAACATGTGGTCCTTATCTATGTGCTGCCTTGCAGGCAGTTCCTGCCTGGTGTGATCAGGCCTGTGTGGTACTTGGCAAGTTCCACAAAGTTCCACGGTATCGGGCCATTTCCCATTATTTTGTTGCTTCTGGTGTGGCAGATCACCATAAGTTCCGGGTTGGCATTTCTCCCCCATCAAAAGACCAGCACCGGTTGCCAGTCATCACGTGTAAAGCCCAAGACTGCTCAGGAAGAGTGACCCCAGGGTCATCTGCAGGGGAATTCTTTTGGGGACTTTCCTTTCCTTTGAAGGATAGGGAAGGGATTTTTTTCTGCAGTCATTCCAAAATTAAATCTCTTTTGGAGTTGCTTTTTATTGCTGTTAGGGTTACATATTAGGATGCTCTGCTTTCTCTGGTTCTGTGCTTTTTTTCACAAAGGCATCATAGAAATACTAAAAAGCATAAAAAATATTTTTATATTTTTCCACTTAATCAAGTGGGCTGGTTTTAAAACCAATGAAGGTCAATTGTATCTTCCCCAATGTATTTTCATGTGTCTGCCCTGAAAAGTTACACCACTTGCCATTACACATTGGTGTTTGAAATTCAGATTAATTTGGTCTGACTTTCTTTGGAACAATGACAAAAACATGGTTGTCTGGCTTATACCAAACTGATACTGCCAACAGGGAATGAGGTGGGACTGGTGGGTTGACCTTCCTGAGAGTAAGATAGGGAGGACCTTCCTGGCCCACACCTTGTCCAGGATTGAGGGGGCTTTTCTTCCTCCCATTCCATTGTTTATGGAAGGGAAGCATAGTTAGCAGTGATCTCCTTGGCCACTTCTCCCAAGTCAGTTCCCAGGAGTTTCCTCAAACTCAAATCATGGACGTGCCATTGTATGTGTGTGTCAACATGCAGAGCAGAAGGAAGAGTTGTGTGGAAGCCATCAAGAGAAAGTGGGGATGGAGTATATATGTCGTAGTATTTGTATGGGATGTGTCCTGAATCCCAGAGGTTCTGTTGGAGGCAATTAGATGCATCACTACCCATGATTCTGTTTTAGCCTTATATAGACTTGCCCCCAAGACAACCTGGATCCATGTTGTATCATGAACTGACTTAATTAAGAGACAGCTGTGTCCCATTTGCTTCCATCACAGACAGTTCTGCTTAGAATAAGAAATGAAATGTTAACAGGAAGGCAAAGAGTGTCCATTGTAGAAGAGCTGAGAAATTGCTGGGCTGGTTTGAAATGGCTGCCTTGACTCCAGACAAAATGGACAAGGAGTTTTCAACTCCTTGAAAAGGAGTTACTGGGCGAAGCACGTGAACTGTTGAGCTGAGTAAGCAAACTTGTGCCCTGTATTTTCCTGGACTTTGCTTGGGAACCCTGCCTGTTTTTGGCAATTGAGAAGCAGTTTGTCAGCCCACCTTTTACCCTAAGAGAATTTTTGCAAACTGTAGGATGATGGGGTTGGACCCACCTGCGGCCATTTCCTCTGCTACCACCACATGTCCATCCAGCCCAGCCCTTCAGGCCTGCTCAGGACATAATTTGATTTCATATCCTGATACAGGTATTTGCTCAAATGAGGAGAAGAGCTACCTTGACAGAGGTGATGAGCAAGGCAGCGAGTTATGGTGGAAGTACTGCATTGGCTTAAAGGCTCTCTGGGGTGTCCCCTCCACTAAACGGTATGTTAGCCAAGCAGGGAACGACGACGTTCCTTTGACTTCTCTCATAGAGTTTAGCCTCCAAATCCTTCACCATCTTTGTTGTTCTTTTCTGCACTTTTTCCACATCTTCAGCATCCTTCTCTCATGGCAACCAAGTATGGATGCAGTATTCCAGATCTCTTACTTCCTTTCCACCTTGATTTGAGTGGATCCAGGACCTGTCTTTGGAACCGGAAAGGACTGAGGTGCGAGCCAAAGGGGCAGGGCAGCCTTCAGATCCCATTGCAAGGAAGAAGGTGCAGGGCCATGTTCTGTAAAGAGCTGTAAACCTCCAGAAGAAAAAGTCACACAAGCTTCTGCGTTTTTGGGGAAATTGTTTGCTTGATGCTGGAAAGGCCTGTCAGTGCCTTGGCTTCAGTTGGTATGCAGTCTGGAATGGCTGCTCCTTTGCCTTTATTCAGAGGGCTGAATATTACTATGGGAACGCTGGATGAATGCCTGCTGCGTCTCCCAGACAATACTCTCGGAGCCAAAAGCACCGTTCTCTGGATGAGCGGATGAGTTGAAGCGTATGGACATGTTCAGCCCAGGAGAGCAAAGCTAAGCCAGAGGCTATTTCTCACTCTGCCTGGCTCCCTCAGTTCACGGGAAGGAAGAATGGTGGGGACGAGGCCTTCAGGATGTACCCTTCTCCGTAAATAGGAGGCTGGGAATGCAGACTGCCAAGCTGCCCAAACTCAGCAAATGGGTGGCCGGAAGGGGTTCCGTGGCAGAGGCGGTGTGGGGGGCGGGCAAGATGGATGCCCTGCACTCAAGGCAATGATAGTGCATGTAGGAGGCCCATAAGGAAAAGCAGAGGAAGAGCAATCGGCTTGACAAATCCTGGAGGTGCTATTGCTGTGCTTCAGACAGAAAAGCAGGAGAGGACCAGGATGGAGCTGAAATGGAGCAGAAGACCTTGCCAGGATGGATCTGCCGGTGCCGGAGGGTGGCTTTCTTTGCACACTGGTGCCAGAGCTGCCCCTTAGCCAGATCTGGTGGCTTTCCTAGGACAAGGGGCTATTGTGGGGCGGCGACTGAGTATCTTTTGTGCAAGGGGCTCTGCTCCTAAGCTTTGGCTCAGCATGGAGATGTCTCTGGTCACAGCAAGGACACTTTGGAGGGTGTCCTATAGTTGGAGAGGCAAAGAAGAAACCGTCCCCAGGGACCAGCTGTGCCTTGCCCTGAAATTAGTGCTCTTCAGACTGGTCTCAGAAGGAGCTGCCTTGAGGAGGATGTTTTCCAAACGAAGGCCCTGGTTAGTGGAGTTCCTATTGTAAAGGTGCAGAAATGCTTGCAGTTTGTAGTTGTAAACCTTATTTATTCTGAAACAGCAAATATCTTGTTGGGGGTATCTTGGTTAGGATGGCAGTGGAAATGCAGCTCTGGCAAGAAACAAAAGACTGCTTTGTGGAAGGGGGGGGAAATCAAAGGAACCCAAGGCCTCTGATAGGGACTACGGTCTTCAGACCTTTCTCCCTGAGAAAGACATTGCAAACTTTTCCATTTCCATGATGATACTTAATCAAGAATTGTTGGTGCTGACTTGCTGGAATTCTGTGAAATGCCTGAAGATTTAACATTTGGATCTGTCTGTGAAGACTCTCATACATCCAGGGTAATTGCATCGCAACAAAAGTTTAAAAAAACAGGCATCTGGATTGGATTTTTTTTTTTTTGGGGATCTGTGTTGCTTGGACCATGTCTCTGCTCATCCATTTGAGGAGTTTGGAAAGAGAATCTTATTATATTGTATGTGTATAATTTTTTAATGTTCTTTTTAAAGAAGATAAAATCTAATGCATTCCGGTTGGAGACCTGCACAGGTTTGAGTGATTGCTGGAAGAATTGGAAAGTTCAGATTTGGGTTAGCCTAAAGATCTACTGGGAGAAGATCCAGCTTAGGATGGCCCTTTTGCCCTGACTTTCTGCTCTAGTTTAGCTTGTTGCACAAACTTGGCCAATGTCCTTGGGCAACCAGCTTTTGGCTGAAGTGTAATGTGGCAAACTGTAATTTAGAGCAAAGTTTGCCCCCGGTCTTCTGGTAAAATACAGGCTTTTGGATGGACTTACAGTTGGCTGAATAAGCATTACCAAAAAGTGCTCCTTCAAACGCTCTTCAGCATGAAGGGGGATGTTGCAGGGAGTTGTGCAGAGTTGGTCTCCTGGACTGAAAGCAAGGCTGCGCCAGGAATCTCCAGGAAACCTTTGCCAGTAAAGGCGGCTCCTGCAGAGTCTCATTTTCTCCCATCGGATTCCAGTAGGGTCAGTCTGTGTTCCTGCTGCAGTGCAGAGAGACAGCAGGAATGCCTGTTGGACCTCTGCAGAGGCTTCCTTCCCTCCTCCTAACTGCACTCAAGTCAAAGGTTCGTGGGGAAAAGACACCAGGGGCACTCACATCTCACTGTTTTCCCTCATGTAGTCCACCTTGAGGCCCCAAGAAGAGCTTGCTTGGCCTGCCCTGACTTTTGGAAATAGGCCAGCAGTGGCCCAGAAAGCAGTGGGTCCTGCCATCTCGGTCTGTCTTGGCCACAGGGACTTGTGATTGGCTGGAGTTGGGAATTCCTAGAAATTCACCTTGTGCAGCAGAAGAAGGGAAGCTCTTTTCCTCTTCCAAAATGCCAGAAGGAACATGAGGGAAGGATTCCTTCCACAGCCTGCCAAATTAATTTCCATTAAAATATGTTTCTAACAGCATAAACCCCAAGCATTGTTTGGTCCAGTCTTGCCTGTATTGTTCAGAAGCAGATTTCAGTCTGTAGGCCAAGTAATTCTTGCTCTCTGCAAGTTACTGTGACAGCTTTTCCTCGAGGAACCAAAACTGCTGGCCAAGCCAAGGAGGTTTAGCGTCTGCTGTAAGCGAGTGGGAGAAGAGGTGAAGCTTAGTCCAGCCCGTTGGGAGGCAGAGGCAGACGCAGTTCAAGAGAAGAAGAAAGAGGACCTTCAAAGGCACCACTTCAGTCTGCATCCTCAGGAGCAATAGAAAATATTAGTGAGAGAGAGTAGCTGAAAGGTGACCAGGATCGGTCCCCACCCAGGGAAAAAAAAGACGCCCCGGGTGGTATGAGTGCCGGCGGAGTAAAGAGCTTGCAAACGGGCATCCCGAGTGTTGCTCAGCCACAAAATCGAGCTGCTGTCAGGAGATGGGAGCAGCTAGAGATCCCCAAGGAAGGAACATGCAGGATGTGAACATGACACCTTCAGCAGGTCTAGGAGACACAAGGCAAAATCACGTATGCACAGAGAAAAATGTGAGGTAGGAGGATGCTGGATCTGATCAAGTTGAGGGACCATCTGTCATGACCAGAGATGTACAGTGGTTTGTAATGCCATTCAAGGCTTGGTCTAGCCATCTTGTTTAAAGTGTCCAACAAACTTTCTGCCTGCCTGCTTTGGAGAAAGCAGAAAGTGGACATATGTTTGACCCCTTCCCAGGTCTTTTGGCTGTTGTAAGGAGTTACTGAGTGAAAGTTGAAACTTGTCATCCTGAGCATACAGAAATGGAGGATCATAACATGCATCCTAGCTATGGGGGTGGCACATCTGCTGTCTCTCTCTGTGGTCAGTTGGGCATGGAAGGGAAGTACTTCGTGCCATGTAGAGCTTTAAAGGTAATGACCAAACAATCAGACACAGGGACAGTTTTTTCCCCTTTGCCATCATTCAACTGAATACTTAATTCATGTTATATGAGAGGATGCTCAGTGCAAAAAATTCTAAATTAACCCAGAAGTTCTGTCAAAGGTACGTACTTCTTTTGACACACTTCTCAATAGATCATGATTCTAATTCTACACTTCACTGTATTCTTTTTCTACTGGCTGCATACTTTGAATGCACACTTTATTGTTGAACACATAGTTTCCTGTGAAACTATGCATAGCTGCTGTCTTGCAAGTACTCTGAGAGCTGCTGTATCCGAGTCAAATTCTTTGCATGTCTAAGCAAGCTTGGCCAGTGAAGTATCTGAATCTGTTTTTAACTGTTAATTTCTGATTTTACTCACTTGCTTTCATTGCCTTGTGACTGCTTTTAAGCAGCAAGTCCTTCTTTCCTTTAGGAGCAGGGAGAGTCCAGGGTAGGATTCATAGGCAGCCCCTTTGTGAAAAGGGGTCTGAAGGTGATTCCACACCCAGCTGGGGAAGTCTTGTCCAACTCCTCGTGTAGCATCCCAAACAGCTTGGTGTCCAGCTTCTGCTAAAACAGCACTGGAGGCCACCTCCCCAATTCATTGGTTTCCTTGGCAAAACACTTGTGCTGTGCAGAAGGCTTCCCCAGTTTCACCACCTACCCTTCTAGTCCCAACGTCTGAATCAGGAGGGAGGCGCGTTCTAACTTGAGGGAGGCGGGTGGTTTAAAAATGTGAAAAACAAAATAAAAAACTTCAGATATAGATTTTTATGGCTGAGCCTTGATATATAACCAAAAAAAAATAGGATGTCGACATTTTATGAAAATGAATTAAATCTGTGGCTGGCAAGAAATGTTAGCTCTCCTTTAGGGAGAATTTAAAGCACTAGAATTGCCAGCTTCCATGTCGTGTCCACTCAGAGCACTCCTGTATTACCCGCATTTTCACTCTTCAACCCGCCAAATCAGTGCGAAGTCTTCACCTTTGCTGAGTTGAAACACTGCTTGCACAGGAGCTGAGAACTGACCCCTCTGGCCACTGGCCGCTTGGTGGCCTTCACCTGGGCCACGAAGGGGGAGTGCCAAGAGTATCAAGTTGCTGCTTCCCCTGAAGCTCAAGAGCCACAAAGAAGGGAAAGGGGCCCTGGCATTTCAGAACCCCAACCCAAGAGACTCCTGCTCTGCAGCGGTGGCAACTGTTCCTCAGTGGCGCCAGAAGTAGATCTACTCCAGTAATCTGGAGCCACTTTCAAGCTGACGCAAGGCCAACAGAGGAGTGGTGGTCGAGGGCGGACAATCGAAGGACAAGTAACGGCCTAATCAAGGAATCGCCAAGAAGAAAAGAGCAGCCCCACCAACAGGTCAAGCCACTCGCAGGTACACAGAGAACAAGCCCCACGCCCTCGTGGCACTGGCAATGTCACCTTTCGGGTAATGAAATGTCTGCAAGAAATTAAAGGGGCTACTTCATCCAGGAGAATGCCTGCCGCTGATTTTGTCTGGCGTAAGGCAGACCGGTGGACTGGAGGGGTCAGCTCACTGATTTCCTCCAGGGAGGATCCGGGTGAATATGGGGGAGCAGCCGCCGCAGGTGCCCGCTGCCCTGGCAGCATCGGCTACTTGATGGAAAGCCGAGGGCTGCTGCGTTCCGGCTCCCAGGGAATCCCGCACGGAACCGGTTGGTCCACAACTCCAAAAAGCAGGCCCTGGCCCGCCAGGGAAGAAGACCTTTCTCAAATGGGGGCTCGGAAAAGCCGAGGCGAATCCCAGCTCCAAGTCGCTCCTGGCACACCCCTGCAACAGGCTTTCAGTGGCTGGCTAAGTGCCCGTAAGATCTCGGCAGCCGACGGCGGCTTCCGTTCAAAATGTCAAGCATTCCCGACAGCCTCCCTTTCGGAAAATCCATCTGTTGCCATGGCAAAAGCGAAGGGCTTTTCTTCACGGCCTGCGGCGGCTCCTGACAAGGACGCGGCTCCTCGCCTCGATGCCCCTCTCAGCCCCAGGGCTCTTCCGCCCCTTTGAAAAGAGCTCCGCACGCGGGGGCAGCAGACCCTCTCCCGGGGCGTTGCTGCCGCTCTTCGGCTGCGGCCAGTCTCTGCCTCGCATGCGCAGTCGCTCCGTGTCGGGTAATCCGCCTGAGAGATGCTACGGCAAAGAGGCTCTGGGGCAGGTCTGGGATTCAGGCAGACGCGAACTTGCTTTGCACCCACCTCGGCAGGGCATCTGCTTCTTGGAAGGCCCATCCATCCAGTGATGCCCAGGCGAAGGATGGGCTCCAGAGGAAAGAGGCACAGCAGAGGGCGCCACACGTGTGCCCCCGACAGATAGGTGGGAAGAATTCATTTTATGTTCTTAAAGGTATGTCAAAAAAATACGCATTTTTCCATTGAGGGAGCCAGGGTGGTGCCCTGGACGAGGAGCAGGAAGACCCAGGTTCTAATGCCCCCCCCAGTGACAGAAACGGCCCGGGGTCTCTGGCCCACCCACTTCCTCGGCTCAAGCCAGCCGAAAAGCCGCCTGCCTCATTTCATCTCGCATGAACGGCTTGGCTGCAGGAGCAAGACAAGTAAGTGCCTTGCAAAACCTAACAGAACCTACAGCCACGTGGAATGCTTGAAGAATAAGAAGAAGAAGAACTAATTTTTCAATCTGAGGCTGAAAGAGTAAATGCAAAATAAACTCATCTGTCTATGAATGGAAGAATATTTTGTGTTTGTGTCATTCTGCATAGTTTTATACTATTTTTGGTATATTTTGGGGTAAAAAAGACTCACATCATTCGGCAAAAGTTAATTATAATAAAGGGTTTTTCAATGGCTAGTCTGCATTTATTGCAGAGAAATTTAGCAGTGTAACTGCAAGTGCGATTTGCACAGGGCAGAACAGCCACCAAAGCTCCTGAACTATGGGATGAAAGGGAAGGTGAACCATCCCCCGAAGTTAGTGCAATACGAGACCATGGAAAGGGAGAAGGAATAAAAGGTGCCCTGGGTGTATGATTTGCTTTGCTTATTTTAAAATGCACCATTAGTCCCCTGGCCCTGACAGGGATCTGGTATCAACATAAGCATTAGACATTTGCAACAAAAGGAAACAGCACAAAAATAGACTGCGAATGAGTGTTTGAACAAGCCAGGGTTATCAGTAGTTAATCAGGCCAATGTGCATATGGCCAGAAAGGAATCAACTGTTGGCAAGCTAGTGGAGTCTCCTTTGGGGTTTCTTAGGGAAACTCATTAAAGAGGCAATAAAGTCTCTGGATAAATGGAATGTCTCAACTATTAACACCCAGACCCCAGAGGTTTCATGCATAGGAGCCAGAGCTGAAATAATGAAATTTGTGGCTTTCCCCTTTGTAGCTGAACTTCCATTAGCATGGGTTTCCATGGCTGTGAGGCCTTTGGAGGAAGGTTGAATCAAGCCAGATGTGGCTTGGAAGAGACCTTTGCCACTTGGCATCCAGGGTGCCATTGGGCCAGGCACGTCCTTGCAACTTTTTGGAGTTTAGAGGTGCTGCTCCTGCTTCCCTGGCCAGCTGGCCAAAGAGATCTGTTGGGTGTCTGATCCGCTTCAGGTGGTCATTTTTGAATGGCAGCAAGAAGCAGCATTCTGCCAGAGCACTACTCTGATCCAATTATGACAGGAGTTTACTCATTCCTAATTCTCTCCCTGCTCCATTTTCCTCTTTGTTGCAAAAGCCACACATGCTGAGCTGACCCCAAACAACTTCTGATTTCCTAATTGTGGTTTCAAGACTAAGATGGAACATATTCCTTAGCTTGATCACAGCTGAGAGAGATTGATTGTGCTTATTTAATTGGCTGCCCACCAATTATTACTTTGCTAAATTTCATGGGTGGAATGGGATGGTTCTTCCAGGGAGAAGACACTGGACAAGAGAGGAGACCCCAAGGAGAGAGGCTCTGTCCTCTGGTCACCAGGCATGTGTTCTCTCCCATCCTGGACAGTTTGATTGATCTGTTGATGGTTACCTTTCAGTTCTCCTTTCTTCTCTGAACCAGGGCAGCTGGGCAAAAGGCAGACAGGTTCAAGGCAAGCCAGGTATTAATTCCACCAGCACTCTGCCTCTGTTTTCAGGCTATGGCATAGAAATGGCTGCTTCTGTTGTCTTTATTGAATGTTTCAGCTATGTAAACTCCAGCTGCCGACTAGCAACAGCAGATGGGAATATTTCCCTGTGGCCATATTTGATTTCTACAGAGCATTTTCTGTCATAGCAAAGTGATTCCCCATGATCGAGCAGGAGCATGGCCTTCAAACAGGGGGTTTCCTACCTTGCTGGCCTCCTGCCCATGGCCCCCAGTGAGGCCGCTTCCTACACTTGCTTGAGGGCAGGAGCAAGACGCCAAGATGGTCCAGAGGCTATGAAGAAACCAAATTGGGCATCTGCCTGAATACTTCCAGTTAAGAGCACTTCTCCGGGACATTGGTTCCATCGTTGAACTCCTAAAATGAAAGGAAATGTTTCTGTAATTTCCATTTGTTGATTACATGTTGATTACCTGTTTTTCTCTCTTTGGAATGAGAAAAAAAAGATCAAGTGGTTGAAAAGTGCTGTCTGATCTTTCCTCAGAGATCCCATTCAAGACTAAACATATCCATTTCTTTCAATCTTTCTCCAGAGTACTTATCCTCATTGCCCTTCTTTCAACCTGTACTAATTTCTCTGAATCTTCCTGACAGCATGGTTCCCAGATCCAAACCCAGTATATTGGAATACTTAACTCCAATAATTTGTTAGATGTATTTCTATGAATACAGCTTAAAACTATATTTTCTATTTTACAATCACATCACTCTGCTGGCTCCTTTTCAGTTTGCAATCAACTACTGTTCTTAAAGATCTTTTTCACAAATACTTTTTTCTGCCAACTAGATGACCCATGCCCCAATGGATCATTGTTTCAGAGATATGTCCAAAACAAAACAGAGAAACAGAATGATCAAAGGTGGGCAAAAAAGCAGTGAGAGCAGGAGCAATTTCTGATTTGGCTTTGAGTTTCCTTGTGGGAATCTGGCAGTGAGGATTGGAAATCTCCCTCCCCTCCCCTCCACTCCGCTGCCCTCCCCAGCAGGCAAGTAATCTTAATTTCAGCTTGTGATTCACCCAGACTGGCATTTTGCATGATGTATCTGCACATAGGTTAAATAAGCAGGGTGACTATATACAGCCTTGTTGTACTCCATTCCCAATTTTGAAGAAATCTGTTGTTCCATTTCCAGTTCTGTTGCTTCTTGACCAGCATACAAGTTTCTCAGGAGACAGGTAAGGTGGTCTGGTACTCCCATCTCTTT
>JANHZU010004010.1:0-27862 GCA_032468055.1 Acrochordus granulatus
ACAATTACAGGCCTCTCTCATCTTTTTAAGTGGGAGAACTTGCACAGTTGGTGGCTGACTAAATACTTTTTTGCCCCACTGTAGACAGACAGACAGATAGATGTGGCCCAAAAAGATTGTAAGTGGCTGAAGAAAGAAAACAGTGGGAACCCATGAAAAGGACTGTGTGTGCAGAAATTGCTCAAAGAAGCCACAAAAGCTGAAGAGCAATCAAGATCAGTAAAAACAAAAACCAACTGTAGGAAGTGGGAAGTATTCTGGCTTATGAATGCAGAGATGCACTGTGTAAAGGACTACTCCTGGAGAGGGTACAACTTTGGTTCATTGGACATTCTCAGAAAATTTCAAGGGACAAAGTGGGACAGCCCACAATAATGTGAATAATCAGAAGGCCCAAGAAATTCCCTTACCTTGGATTCTCCACCAAGGTTTCAAGCATGACAAGAAGATTGGGGCTCCATTTCCACGCCACCCCAACCCCATAGCATATCCAGGAAAAATCCAATGTAATAACAAGAAGTCAAAATAATGCTTCAGCAAGGCTGCATCTCAGGTTTACTTGATTTGTTCTCCCTCCCAAGGCAGCATGCCCAGAAGCTGCCAGACCTTTCCACATCTTTCTTCCTTCACCACCACCCTGCCTCTCCATAGGGACTGCGGTGATGCGAAAGCAGCAGCAAACATGTAATTAAACTGTCCTTTTGTGTCTAGCACTTTTTCCAAACAATGCCAAAGCCATGTGTAGAAGGAGACTGTGTAAGACATGACAAGTGCTCCAGAAAGCGTTAGTTGGACATTCTGCATGCAGATGCCAGTGTAGAAACTTGATTTCTGGACTTTCCTGCAGCAGAAGCCAAAATAACCATGTAGAACTGGCAGATTCTACCTTTGGCTGTATCATCAACCACCTTATCAATGAGGCATATTCAGGAGAGGAGAGTCAGAGGCGACTTGAAGTTGCATCTGCTGAGAGCTAGAAATGAAAAGAAGGATTCTCATGAGGACATTTAATTGCCAGTGCAAATGAATTGTTCACTTAGCCTCTACCCAAAGTATCCAAAGAAGTTAGACTCCTTGGAATTTTTGAGGCGGCCAAATGAAAACACAAGAAGTGTTTTATCTGAATATGTCACACAACACTTTTAATCAGGTTATATAATCACAGTAACTTTTTAAAAGCTTTTAAAGTATCATCGGTAATGAACTGATCTACAGTAGCAATCCCATTATCAGCCCAAACATTTCAGAAAAGAAGCTTTACTAACTATAAATTACAATTATTCCAAAGAGCCGATGAGAACAAGAATCTGTAAAATCTAGCTTGTCATCTTTTGATAAGAGATAGAATTTGGAACTATAGAATTGGAAGGGTTTGCTAACTAAATTAGTTTTCTATATACTTTCCTATGGAAACAGGAAGATGGTATTATATTGCTTACTTTATCTTAATACAACTTAAATACATGATAAGTTTATACTTAGCAGAAACCAAGGAGCTATATTGTTCAGAAGATGGATAAGCTACGTAAAGAATTAATGATTCTTTAATTTTTTCCCTAGAGGTTTAATATTAACCAATTATTGCCTTTTAATGAGAAGTCTATACAACGATACAACCTCTAATAAATTCTTTATTTTTTTTTCTTTACACATCAATTGCCGCCAATCTCTCTCATAAGAGATTCTCGGTGGCTTACGTAAAATATTTTTAAAAATACAGTTAAAAGATGCACAGCCCGCCATGAGAACAATAAAAAATACATCAACTGAGCACAGACGTGACAATAATAAAAATGAGAAGCTCGAGAGGATCAGATCAAATCCAGGGAAGACTCTCCAAAACCACTCTGAATTTAATAACTTCTGAAACACCAACAAGGAGAAAGATAGCTTGATCTCTACTCGGAAACTGTTCACAGTGTGGGCATTGTCTCAGAAATGATGTGAAGAGGGGAGCTTGTATGCACCCCCGTGCATTACGAAAAGTACTTTTTTTGATTTATAGTCTGTTAATTAATTCTACTGAGGAAGTAAAGATATTTTTCATTTAGTTTTCCCCCTCCAGCGCCTTAGCCATAATAGAATCCTTTATAGCACAGCTAATACAAAACATAATGTCCTTCTAAACATAATGTCCTTTTTCAAAGTACATTTAGAATTTACTCCAGGCAATGCTGAGAGGGAGGCTGAAGCCCATCCATCAACGAAAACATTCTCATGACTCATCAGCATTCCTCTATTGTTCTCTTTAGAAGCAGGTACGTGAATGAGCGCACCTCAGACTGGGATACCGAAGACAACACATATGTCAGGACACAAATGGCGGGCCTCACATAATCACATCAAAAGTCAGGAGGACTCAGGTATCACTAACAAAGTTTATTAAGAGAGAGTTGCTTTTGTGATTGGAAAGGCATCAGGCCCCATGATACAACTAATCGCATCGGATAGCACATCCAAGTCGTAAGCTGAATCTCGTACATGATGATGTGACGACGTCCAAGTTATCACCTTTGAAGTCTTATCAGCTGGTTACGGATGCCGCAATTTTTTTGTAATTCATTTATTTATAATCTCGTAACAGACTCTTAGCAGCTCACAATCAAAATACATTTGATTTACCACCGAGGGAGCCAGCATTTGTCTGAAGATGCTTCCGTGGGTCACGTGGCCAGTATGACTATACACCAAGGCACACGGAATGCCGTCATCGTTCCCACCTAATATCAAAGCGCTATAAATCATTTTCATACCTGCATATTTGATCTCTAGATGAGTACCACCAAACTGTTGGGTCAATGGTAATCCAGAGCAAAGAAATACAAACCAAGGCTGTCAGGTCAAAAATCTTAAATATATAATTTTCATCCATGCACATTAACTTATAGCAAGTTAAATTTGTAAACATCCACCTAAAATATATATATATATGAGGTGGCCTTTTTCAAGAACATTGGTAAATGCCAGGAGTAGCTGGCAAGGGTGGAGTTTTAGAAATAAAATGTCCACATTTAAGATTAGCAGGATAGAGGATTATATCTTCCGTAGCAAATCTTCCCACGCAGTTTGCTCACACATATAAACCACGAAGCTGTAAATGAGGGGCAGAACATTCCCCAACCGTTGTACTGAAGTAATCGCTAGCCTTGAAAATACAAGTCACAAAAAATGTTTATTTTTTTTGGATGCCAGAGGAAATATATTTCACTTTAATTTGCTTTAAAAAGAAAGTTGCAAGCCAAATGCCAGAGAATGGAGAAAGAAGAGCAATAGGAAAGTTGGAAAATATCTTTTTGTCACATATCCCAGCTCAGCATGGAATAAATCCCAAATCTCACTGTACTGTACTTCAGACACATTGGAAGTAAATTGGGATTTCCAAGGCCATGGAAAGCTGGATGTGAGGTTAAATTCACCTCGCATTAATTATAAGCTTTCCATCATAGGGTCAATATTGCGTTTCTCTTCTCCAAAACCATATTTCATCTCCCAAATTTGGGGGTCAAGATCTCTTCTGAAACAAACTCTCCGGACATGGGATCACAACACCCAAGATGGGTCAAAACCTGCATTCTTAAATTCTCCAAATATCCGTTCAGTGCGACTTCTTGAGGTTGGACAGTGGAAAGGATAGGCATGGAAAATCTAATAATGCATTTTTCTGAAAAAAATACAATAAAGCAAACAGAGGAGGTGAAGAGTGTGTATAAAATGATGAAGATCTAATCGAGGGGCGAGCCTAATTGCAGCTATTTTAGTTTCTGTAAATTAGGAATCACCATTAGCTCAGAGCAGGAGAAGCAGGTATACAGGAAGGCCTTTCACGTGCAGATAAAGGGTGTGACAACCATGGCAAATTCAAAAGTGTTCATTACACTCTTGCTCTTGGTTGGGGTTATCTCCAGGGTTATGTTATAGGCTGTTGTTGTCAAAACCTTTGTCTGAAGACACCCCGCCCACCACAGGTGTGGAATGCTTCCTCTCTTGTCCTGCTGCCACCGAGCAGAGAGGATCATTCACCCAGCTATCTTGCTTGGCCAAATAAAAAGCAGTTTCTTCAGATCTGAAGCCTCCGCTTGAGTCTGGTTTTGGTCCTTGCTGGCTCAGGTGAAACAGAATCGCACATTAGAGGGAGCTTAGAAAGAAAATAGTAATGGGAAAAAATAATGCTGGGTTTTTAAAACTAGCAACGTAGGACTTGGAGGGCAAGATTTATGGGCAATGCTACTAGAGCCATAACGGGAAATGGGAGGTAATCCTCCAGCTTTGTTGGAGAGCCATGTTAGTGTGCTTGTGTGTGTGTCTTTACACACACACGCGATATGAAAACTCTATACATACTTTTTATATGTAAAGCCTACATCTACTTTTTCTGCCAGCCTCCGACTGAATTGAGCTACACGATTAATTTTTTCAGTTCAGCACCAATAACAGGAAAGGGATGCATACAGCTGCTGCCCACAATGGCCCTCTGATATGATAATGGAACAGAGCCTGAGCACGGTTTTCCAATCTGAAGCCACTTTGAGACGCGTGGACTTCAACTTCTCTCAAGGTGAAGCCGAAACCGAGATCCACCGTCTTGAAGTTGGCCAAGACTGAAAAGAGCTGAGCTAGACGAAGGTCAAGGGGGGATGCCCAAACCTATCATGGCGGCGGGAACATTGCTGCCCGCGAGAAATATGGCCGCGCTTCCTCTTCCGTACGGCTCGGCCGCAACCAACATGGCGGCACGGCGGCAAAAGGAAGGATCGAAGTGCCGTGACAAACATGGCCCCAGTAGAGAATGGCTCCTTGACCTCCACGTTTTTCCCAGACGGTTCTCCGAGTCGTCGCTTTATTTTTATTTCTTCCGGCAGTCAACTCCGGGCCCCTTCAGGAGGAACGCCTCGCGAGGAAAGGGGCGCTTAGCCGAGAGGTCGCCTCTCCCTGGAAATGACTGGCCAGGCGCCCGTAACCAAGAGGGCCGCGGCGGCTCCGGAAGAGCGTCGCGTCCCTTCCGGCGCATGTTCCAGTCGCCTGACAGGACAGCCGGTCCGCCCCGGTGGTCACGCCGGAGACCATGGCGGCTTTCGCGGCGCTCCGACGTGCCTGGGTCTCGGCCGGGGGGCTTCACCCACAGGTGGGTGCGCGGGCCCTGTAATGGGAGATGTAGTCCAGCGTGCCCCGACACGGCTGCGCTGCTCGTCCTGCTGACGAAGCGCCCGGCTGTCCCAAAACCAGGTTAACTGTCGGTCTCCGTGTCGAAAGGCGCCTCCGCAGGCCAGCCTGGCCTCCTCCTCCTCCTCCTCCTCCTCCCTGCCAGACGAGAACGGCGGTCCACACTGGGGTCGGGGTCACCTCAGCCGTTTCTCGCGGTGCTGTGTTTGTCGGCGTTGCCTGCAAGGGGATCCTGAGCGTTGCAAACACATTAACGGTCTCCTTGAAGTTCATCCTGAATCTGCAGCTTTTTTGCAAGTTTACCCAGCGGTGTTTGCTCCATGGGTATTGCAGTTCCGGGCTTGTCCTCCAGTTGTAACCACCCAGTCAGTGGCTGTTCAATGGCACTGAACAGGGTGGACTTAATGACCAGTCTGCAGAGTTGCAGCCATCACGCTCAGGTATCTGGCCCGTATTTAGGAAGGTAGAGCGAGCTGCAGTCACATGCTTGCCATTTGTGACATTCCCTGCCAGGTTCCAACAAGCAAAGGCAAAGGGGAAGCTGTCAGGAAAGGTTGCAAGTGATTCCTACCATTGTTTCTCCTGAGGAGCTGCACTAGAGTACAACACACATAGTACATATGCACCCACACTCCCATTGCCCCCAGCCACTTGCCTGCACTCCTAGTGTCAGCCTGTGGCACCCATACATACACCCTGCAGTCCTGCCCCTTCGTACTTAACAATCTGTGCAGTCCTGGGTTTAAAACGGCAACCAGGACTGCCATCACTGTAAGTGATGCAGTTTGGTGATGTTGCAGTGCATTGCTTAGCAACAACAATCCCTATCCCGACTGCTGTTGTATAATCATATTCTTTTTTCACAATTTCCTTTCCAGGTTCACAGGATATTTACCCCTCTAAGATGGTCACAAGCCAAAGCTCAGTTAGCTTCTGAGCAGCATTCTCAGAACTGTTGTGTTATCCTTTTAAGACCCACAATCCGATATCAAAGCACTGCAGCTGTTGCAGGCACACAGGTAAGAGGAACAGGTCTGTACATACTTATCGATAGATCATGATTCTAATTCTACACTTTACTAAATTTCTTTTCTACTGGCTGCATACTTTGGATGCACATTTATTGCTGAATACATAATTTTGTTTGTGTTGTTATTTTATTTACTGTTGTCTTGCATGTATACTGAGAGCTGCTGTACCAGAGTCAAATTCCTTGCATGTCTAACCATGCTTGGCCAGTAAAGTATCTGAATCTGATGCAAGGTCACAGAGATGTATTATTTGGGAGTTTGGAATTCCTACCACCTCTATTTGCTTATCTCAGGTTGCTCAAACTGCATCTACCCCAGCCATAGAGAAAATCATCCCTGTAGAGGAACTGAGCCAGCTTGCAGAAGAACCGACTTTGGCTGAACTAGGCCTGGAAAGCTACAGCCCCGTAGGCATAATCCTGAAAATCTTGGAGTCTTTCCACTTGGACTTGGGGTTGCCTTGGTGGGGAGCCATTGTAGGAGGTAAAGAGGATGACTGGGATTATTAAGGGGATGGCAACAAAAACACATCTTTATATTGACAGAGAAAAGATAGATTCACTCACTGAAGAATCCCATTTAAAAATATATGCTTGGAGGCAAAAGGAAAAATCCTTCATCTTGCAGGACCAGGACAAAAACTAGGGAAGATTAAGATAAAAAAATATGTTTATTTTACTGAATCTGGCTTAATTAAATTTTAAAAAATCAATATTTCAGGACACTGATCATGAACTTCTTTATCTCTTGCCTCCTATCATATTAAAATTACAATTTGCTGGCAGGTTTTACAATGGACTCAGAACAATCAGACAGCATTTGACTTTGTATAGAGCAATATACTATCCTGATAAACAGATCCAAAATCAGTGGATTTCCAAATAAAGATAGTCCTCGCTTACCAACTGACTGCCTCATTCAGCAACTGAGGTTACAACACTATTAAAAAAACCCTTTACAATCAATGCCACAATTAGAACTCAGCAACCCTCAATCACATGATTACTATTACATCAGTACATGCCTGACCTGTTGTTCTTAATTTTTTCTCCTTGCAGAGGGGAGATATTGGGAGAGAAAGGGATTACAAATGAGTAAGCAGGCACCTAATGAACACCAGGCTGTTTGCATACTGTGTTTGCACTTGCATTCCTTTTGATGTGTGCTCCTCATAATGTGCTTGCTTATTCTCTTCTAATGTCTTCCTCTCCAATGAGTGTAAATGTAGATATTAATTCTCTTCTTTTTAATGTTCACTCACATTAAAACAGTGCCAGGTTGAGTATTCCAAATGAGGGGAGCATTAGCAAACAAAACAGTGAAACTGATTTGTCTAGACAATTCATGCCAAAAGCAAAATCACAATCCCGATTTCCCATTTAGTGACCACTTCACTTATTACAGAATTGCCGATCCTAATTGTGGTTGCTAAATGAGGACTATCTGTAAAGACATTCTCAGAAATCTCTGTGTCAGAGGGGTGGCATCTTGAATTTAAAATTCATTTTATTTTTGGGAAATGAACTCCTTGCCCTGCCTGCTTCTCATGGCTACTCAGAGACTTCCACATCTTGGAGTGGGATTATACTTTCCACATACCAGTTAGGGAACTTTGATCAACCAGTCAACAGATGGATGGCATATAAACTTAATTGTGGATAATAGCAGCCTTCTGGTTCTCCTGGAAATAACAACGGTCTTCTTTCTATCTCAACTTCTTAGGAACACTCCTGGCCCGCTGTTTGGTCTTCCCCCTCATTGTAAAGAGCCAGCGAGAGGCAATCCTCCTCAATAATCATTATCCCCATATGAGTGAGATGAATTCCAGAATCTCTGATGCCAGGAAGTCGGGGAATCACAAGGAATGTAAGTTTAGAGTGTGGTTAAAACCTGAAGATCCCACAAATGTTTGTATTTAATCAAGGAATCGCAGGGAAAAATGTGGAGGCATAAAAGGGCTTGGAATACTGTCAGAGAGAAGCAAAGCCTTAAAGGGGAAGAATATTTGTGGAAACATTTGGTAGAAGGGAATTAGCTGTGTTGTTTTCAATGTCACTCATCCTCCAAATATGTTTTCTTTAATTTCCCAGTTGCCAAGGCTTATGCGGAACTAAACCGGTATCAGAAAGCCAATAATCTTAATCCTAAATTGGGATTGATTGCACCCTTAGTCCAGGTCAGTTTCCATCTTGTCTCACCTGACCTGTATCCCTCAGCGTGCTTGGAATTCGTATTGTCTACATGGCTTACCAGCTTGATCTCTACCTTCTTTCTCTCAGACACCTCTTTTCCTCTCGTTCTTCTTTGCCTTACGCAAAATGGCTGAGTTTCCTGTGCCCAGCATGCAGACAGGAGGACTTGGGTGGTTCACAGATCTCACAAGCCCTGATCCTTACTACATTCTACCCATGATAACAACTGTCACTATGTGGGCTGTTCTGGAGGTAAGGCTTGGGCAAAGAAGGAGGGCTGTTCTGGAGGTAAGGCGTCCCTTGATTTTCACCAACAGTTACAGATGCTGCAGCTCCCTCCTCTCAGATGGTTGCCAGAAAGAAATTGGCAGGGACCTACCAAAACTTTAACCCACTTTTTCCATAACAGCCAGCCCAAATTTCAGAAAGATCCCCTTGAAGAGGAATTCAGGGGGATAGATGCGAAAAGGGAAATTGGTAGAAGAAGGTTTCCCAACCTTGGCAATTTTAAGACACGTGGAGTTCCACTCCCAGAATTGCTGGCTGGGGAATTCTGGGAACTGAAGTCCACACATAAAGTTACCAAGGTTGCGGAAGATCTTGTAGAAGATCAAGCAATAATAAAGTCATTATATCATTTTCTTCTCTACAGGTGGGGGCAGAATCAGGAGTCTCAAATCCAAATTTCCACGTGATGAAAACAGTTTTCCGAGTGATGCCTGTGCTCTTGTTGCCGATCACGATCAACTTTCCAACGGTGAGAAGAGGTCCTTGCTTCATCTGACTGTTGCACAAAATGCCACATATCCTTGCAGGCAAGACAAACTGGGTCTCAGCCTTGGCACTACTGCAAGAATATTTTCTGGACATCTGTATTTGTCCCAGAGAAATCCTTTACTTCCCTTACCTCTCCATGCTACGGAATGAGTGTCTCATTTGCATAGGAAGCAGATAGGATTGCTGTTTATTTCTCAATTGCTTCACAAAATAGGGCCAATTTTCCATTTTTTTTATATACAGTCAGTCTGCTATTTCTATGTTATGGGTCGAGTCTTCCAAAGTAGCTGATCTTTCGTAAGCCCGCTGGGACAGATCTAACGCATGCTTTCCAATCCGCGCCACTACAGGTAGTTTTCAACTTAGGACCAGTTGCTTAGCAACTGTTTGAAATTACAAGAGACTACCCAAAATGGTACTTACAACCCAGTTCCAAAGTTCCAACAGCCATGCCCTCCTCCCACCACGCTCACGTGACTGCATTTTGGGCATTCAGCAACCAGCCCTCACATACAGTCATTGCAGCATCCCACAGTCACATGACTCTGATTTACAATGTTTTTACCGAAAATTGGTTTTTATTTCTAGTTTTCATAGCAAACAATGGATTCATTTAACGACCAAGTATTTGCCTGACAATTGCAGTGGTCACTTTACAACCACAGCGCTTAATGACTGCGCCTAAAAAGATTGTCAAAACAGATCCAATCACATGGTGACCTGCTTTACGACTGTTCTGACTTAACAACCATCACGGGCAGACTCCATTGCAGGAGTTAATCGAGGACTGTGCCTGTATAAGCCAGTACAGCAAGAGGTCTTTCGATATTTGACCCTGCTTGCCTTTGTCTGCAGGCCGTCTTCACTTACTGGCTGACCTCCAACCTGTACTCGCTTGGCCAAGTATTGTTGTTACGCTTGCCTGCTGTTCGCACCTTTTTCCGCATCCCTAAGCAGGAGATACACAATCCTGCAGCAGTACAGAACCAGAAAGGATTAATAGACAGTTTCAAAACAGGTGAGTCGAGAGAAGAGGGTGAAAGCTGGAATGGGTTATGTCCTTCCTAAGTCCTGCGTGCTTAGCTGCCTTCTTCTCCACTGTCCTCTAGGGTGGGAGACCATGCAGGCCAAAAGACGGTTACAAGAGCGAGAGGACCGCATCAAAAATCACCTGACATTAGCAGCGGCGGGTAAGTCCTATTTGCCCTTCGCACTTTGCGCCATCAAATACCTTGTCTTTTGGGAAGGGAGGCTGTGGCCCTCCAGTGTACTACAACTTCTATTAACCCCAGCCCAGGAGAATTGATTCTAGTCTTGCAGCATCCAGAGGGATTTTCCTCACCCCTGAACGTCACCACGGGAGTAAGTTAAGCAAATGAATTAGGTGGGCTTCGTATTTTAATTATTTATTCCCCTAAGGTGCCTTTAAAAAAAAGCAGGAAAGAAAGGAAAAAATGCAAACTTCAGCAGCCAAAATAAACAGGGGGCTATTGCCCCTTCCTAAGGAGAGAATATACTTATTTTTTATCATATTTATTTTTTATTTATCATATGTATATGCCGCTAATCTCAGAAGTGACTCTAGGCAGCTAGATATTCAGTATTACTTTAAATGCTAAAGATTAAATACTGATACTAAATATTACTTTAAAGCCTTAGAAAAAATGACTGGGAAGATTTAGAACATGGTGCCTGGAGTGGGAAAATAATTGGGTTTTTTGGGAGGGGAAGATACTACAGTAGTGTCACTCAACCTAAGCAACATTAAGCAACATTAAGATGCGTGGACTTCAACTCCCAGAATTCCCCACCCAGCCACAACTCTGGGAGTTGAAGTCCACACCTTAATGTTGCGAAGGTTGAACAACGCTGCTCTAGAGTATGAAGTGAGCCAGGATAAGCAGGACGCATTCTTCATGTAATATAAGTAATTGCCACAATATATGATGATGGCCACCAATCTGGGGAATTCAGAAATAGGATTAGATATTTTTGTGGCGTCCACCAACAGCTATTGCCCAACTTAACTGATCCACCTGTTTGGAGGCAGCATACCTTATGTACCAGCTGCAGGAGAACCAGGGTGGCAAAATTGTGGGACTCGCTTTCCAAAGATTCTGGCTTGTCACTGTGCAAACTCAGACTACTGGGTCCTATAGGCCTCTTTTATATGTCCTTCATTATTTTCAGTTTTTAATGCTTGAAGGTTTGAAGTTGAGATAGGAAGGTGGCTTGTTATAGGGAAGAGGAAATCCAGTTCTTATTTCTGTTTCCTCATCTATCGGCAGGGCCACTGCGTCAGACCTTTTCCGAGAACCCTTTGAAGGATCAGCAGCTTGCTCCTAGCAAGCCACTGCCGAAAAAGAGACCCTGGGAAGATACATTAGGCTGAATACCAAAAGACACTACTCCAGGCAAAGATATTCTTCCGCAGTTCTCGTCACATAGTTCCATTCACTGCTAATAAAGGATGTTCTCTTTTGTTTTCCACAGTTCCTATCTGCTGTTGCAAGCTAAGAATCTTAAAGAAGTCCAGGTAGTCCTCAAGTTACAACCGTTCGTTCAACAACCACTCAAACTTACTTGAGATCCTAGCTTCCTTTCTCCAGCCCAGCATAGTGATTTCCCTTCCTGTCATGCACTAGGCAACTGCACATGGAAGGGCTGGGATAGAAGTCACTGAGTGAACTACCTAGCATTGTAACCTCCAGCTACTGACTCCCTGAAAAGCTCATGGTGGGTTGAGAGGCACTGTGATTTTCAGATCTTATCTGTGGGTTTCCTGAATACCAGATTTTGACCCTATTAGCATTCTTCTTTTTCAGACACCGTGCATTTTTATTTCCTAAAAATGGTACTCTAAACTTTCATAGCCCACAGAGATTCAGGGACAAAAAAAGTAGAAAAGTGGGTGAACCTCATCTGAAATTAAGAAAAAGAGCTTTAATAGGAATAGCCTGCAATATCAATGGCCTCCAGATGTTTTGCATCATAGCTTCGGTAGATGGCAGGATTTGAAGATGTGGAAGACAGCTTAACTGTGGACCATAGTTTTAAAAAATATTGCAAAGGGAGTCAAACTTGTATCGGAGAAGTGTGGCAAAAATTAGAGCATACAAAAGATCTTTTAAATAATCAAAGGAAACCTGTGCAGCACTGAGCATTTACTGGGCTTGGCCACCAAAGGCAGGTCCACTCTGATCCATAAAAACCAGCACAAAAATCTTCATAGTAAGTACAGTACTCCCTACAAAGTATCAAATAATAAATTAGAGGTCTCAGAGTCCATTGCAAGGGGTGAGAGGTGAAACCAGCCTCTCTCGGTGGTCATCTCTCCATCACTGAGACTTGACTTCAGACTGAGGATCCATTTCTGTCAGGACAGACAGGGACGCTAACTGGATAAATCGGGTCACAGAGGCTAAGAAGAAAAATGGAATCAGCATCAGGGCACAGAGGTCAGTGAAGAAAGATTCAACTAAGAAAGGGATACAGAACACAGGAGGGAAGCCATAAAAGGTCTAGCAGGAAACCAATTCTGAAAACACCCACATTTCACTAAGTGGCCTGATATATGTAAGTCTTCTCAAGAGAAATCATTTTCAAAATGTCACCTTTTGAAGGGCAAAGTTAAAACTGAATATGTGTGTTTATGCTTTTGCAGTGTTCCTGAGGAAGAAAAGTTCTATATTTCTTCGTGGGATGTTGGTGGGTCAGCTAAAGAGGTTACCGTCAAGGATGTTGTTTAAAGACTCTTGGGCTGAATTAAATTCCTCTTTGCTACCAGTCCCTAATTCTGCATGTGAAATCCAAGCAGGCAGATCTTCGTATGATAGTACTTAATTGTGGAAGTGTGTTGAATTCTTCCATCTTCTGCAAAGGTAGATATTCTTTAAGGATTTGGTAGTCTGGGAAAATCCGGTTCATACTTCCCAGTTTTTCCCCTGGCAGTCTTTCAGGTGTCTTTTGGGGGCCTACTGAAGAGAGCAATAAGAAATCACAGAAAGTAGAAGCTCGGAGTTACTCACCTGTTGCTCGCCGTAAGCAGTTTGGTCTCTTCTGCTCTGGGACTTGTACCACCAGGTAGTAGACCGGAAGCCCAGATGCTGCTATGCCAATGCCGATGGCCGAATTGATGGGATCAGTATAGAGCGGTACAGCCACCAAGAAGATGGTGCACAGGCAAAAAATGATGGGGAAGATGATACTCAACTAAAGGATATAAAAGTAAGAATTAGCTGCAGTCCCCCATTGCTGCAGCTCTCTTCACTCTATCCATCACACTAAACTCTCAAACCAAATTTTGGACTCACTCTGCATAGACCTTAGTCTAATTAGGATAGTTCAAGTCTCTTGAAGAGCTACCTAGCTACAGATAGTCCTTGACTTACAACTGGTTGTAACAACTCCTCACAGTTGCAATGGTATAAAATGTCACAATACCAGCCCCTGATCATATGACTGCATTTCAAGTGCTTGGCAACTGGCACACATTTACAACTGCCTGCGGCATCCAGCAGTCATGGGATCATGATTTACCACATTTTTTGTGGATCTCCGTAAGAGTAATCCTCAAGAAATCAACAATTTAATTTTACACAGAAATAAACAGGATGCAAGTTAGCATTCAATATGTATCTGAAATGTGGAATGAGAAATTGGAATATCGAGTCCAAGTTTTAAGGAATGTAAAATATGCTTGTGGGCTAAGAATGAAGCTAATTCATCAAAAATGTTCTCTGTTTATTGGATTCCCCCAATATTTTTAAAAATTTGGAATCAGATTCTTGGGTTGGAGTTATAAGAAATGTGAGGGCTCTGTCACTCATGATTTGGTTCGCCTTGGTTTGTTTTGGTTTCAAGTTAACAACATGAGCACAATTCTCGGAAAAAAATATAACAATTCAAAATGTGAATGTGATGATAAATTCTATTACTAAAAGATGGAATTTGTCATTGTATGAAGCACTTGGCTTTATTGAGCATGGGGCTGATCAAGGGGATAATTCTATCTAAAAAAAGAGACCAGTGTTAAGGAATGGATTCAAGGTATGTTTATCATCCACTTTTAAAATGTCTTTATATTCTGAAAATGAGAAGATGAGGCCATTTAGTCCTGTATGGTCTAGATTTCACAATAAATGTAAGGACAGAAAGGATGTTATGTTAATATTATGTAAACCTCTTTTTTTACCACTTTGGTTTGTTTGAATTACTATAAGACTTTCCCAGCCAGCTTCCAACAAACAAAGTCAATGGGGAAGCCCTATTCACTTAATGTCCACTTGATTCACTTAACAACTGTTGTGATTCTCTTAAGAGCCATGCCAAAAAAATGTCATAAAGTTTGGTCCAACTCACTTAACAACTGCCTTGCTTATCAATGCAGATACCTGTTGTAAGTTGAGGACTATCTGCATACAAATAGCTTTATCGGTTTAACAGTGGACTGTGGCAATAGATATTTTAAATATACAACGAGAGTGCAGGTCCGCTTACCTTAAGCGGACGTTCTCTAGATGGTTCCTTCCAGCGAAGGTACAGTTGCCCTGCGATTGACAGGCCCACAAAGAACCAGTAGCTGAAGCTGTAGTAGTTGATGAGCTGAAAGATATCCTCCACGCAGAGATAAATCAGGGCCATGGCTCCCTGTGACAAACATAGGAATGAAATTCTTCGTGATTAGCAGAATAATATTTTGGTTTTCCAGCAGCTTACTGTCCACCCACATCACTTAGAAAATGTAACACACGTCCCCAAAAAATAATCCAAGGGACGGAGTTCATGAGACCAACCTACATCTTCCTATATCTGTCTCAAGACACCACCAATTGATGACATGGGATCGTTTTGGAAAATGACTCATTTCATTTGATCTCAATCCTCCTTCCTGGAGCTGAACTGTGGTTTCTCAGACAGCCACCAGCTGACAGTTCACACCTACTCTTCCAGCTGATGCAAGAATTAGCTGGCTAGTTGAGCACAACATTATAGACTTTGGAGGCCTCATCTCACCTCTGTCCTCTACTGAATCTCCTGAATTCACTCCAACATCTCATCCTGCAAGCCCATGCTCAGCTGTTTGGGAAACTGAAGAGGATTCCACAAGAAGCAGAAACACTAGAATTAGCCATCAAGTGGGCTGTGTCGTGGCTTGGAAAGAAGGAAGATAACTGATGGACATCTTTCACTTCCTGTACGCTGATCTCATTTCTGGCCAGCTGTGGGCCAGCCTGGGTAGGATATGCTCTCTTTCAGCTGGGATGGAGAAAATCTCCCTACCTTTCACCCAACATGGACATTTGAAAGTCAGGATTGTGCCTTCAAAGAGAGCTCAACATCTTGAAAAAGGGAGATTTCATATTGGGCAACTGTCCATAGCTGCGGAAAGGCACCTAAGGATGGATATTATGAATCCCAAAGCAAATGGGTGAGTTTAAGACAACACAACTGATTTTAAAGAGCGCTCATCAACACCCTTCCTCAGCTTGATGTCTGCTGGCCACTGGATGGTGTGATGGGAATTGGAATCCATCACATACAGAGGTCACCACTTAGAGAAGACGATAGTTTCTTCTGCTAGGCAAACCAGTCAAGGATTCTAGGAAAAGGGATAGGGGAGATTCAAAATGAACACCTTTTCCTCCAGCAGGCCAGCTGGATCCATGCACAGATACTCAGATGATGCCCTAGGTAAAAAAGGTAAAGATTTCCCTTGTCCAGTCATGTCTGACTCTAGGGGGCAGTGCTCATCTCCATTTCATAGATGAATAGCCAGCGTTGTCAGATGTTTCTGTGGTCATATGGCTGGCATGACATTTCACCAAGGCACACAGACACTGTTACCTTCCCATCAATTTAGGTGGTACCTACTTATCTACTTGCATTTTGCATACTTTCAAACTGCTAGGTTGATAGGAGCTGGGGCAAATAACAGGGTGAATAACACATTGCCTGGGTCTCAAACTTGGACTGCTGACTTTCCAATCGACAAGCCCAGAGTCTTACCCACTAGGCCACTGCACCCCATTCATGACCTAGGACTTACATTAAAAAACAGGGCCGGCACAGGGGTAAACCGTTCCACATGGATCATGCAGATAGCATCTGGCAGGTGTCCCTCCCGGGAGCCAACAAAAAACAATCTGATGAGAGAACGAGTGAGCGTCTTATGGAAATGTAATCTCTAGTATGACAAAAGAAGGATATTCTCAAATACACAGGGACTAATCAGATCAATTCTACTAAATTGAATTTCATTTTGATCAGATGGAAGTGTAGATTAAATTACATCAAATTAAGTACAGTCCATGTCCTGGATCACTCCCTGATAATTACACCCAACATGCCACTCAAACTTCTATCTCATGTGGCTGAACCGAAGTGCACAGCCCACAATAAGCTTCAGGTGTCCCCAGATCAGTTGTCCCAAACATGGACATCCAAAGGGACTTTAAAAAAATGGAAAGATGATGGGTGCAGCTGCATAATCAACCCCGCCCCTTGGACACATGATGCCAAAACCCAACTCTCTGGGAAAGGCTCTGATAATAGGAAAGGTGGAAGGAAGGAGAAGACAACAATAGTTGGCAGCAAAGGGGATGGACTTGGTCACAGTGGCGATGGATGCAACATTGCAAGAAGGCCTGAAGGACGAGGTTTTTCTTCCCCCATTCTTCATCCTTTTTCTATCATAACTATCAGATCATTAGCCTCTATCTTTTAATGTTGACTATCACTTAGGAAATATTTTGACAGAGCAACGACCACATTCACAGCTTAACTAGGGGGCCTCTGCTTCGAAAACCACCTTCGGGACATATACGGGTAGTCCTCGACTCACAACCATTGGTTTAGTGACCGTCCGAAGTTACAACATTGAAAGAAGTGACTTACAACCTGTCCTCACACAATCATCACAGCATCCTCACAATCACATGATCAACTTTTGGGCACTTGGCAACCGGCATGTATTTATGACAGTTGCAGCATCCTGGGGTCATGGGATTTACCATCTGCAATCTTTGCAGCCAGCTCTTGACAAGCAAAGTCAATGGGAAAATCCAGATTTGCTTAATAACCATGTGATTCACTTAACAACTGTACTGATTTGCTTAACAACTATGGCAAAAAGGTCCTAGAATCGGGTGCATCTCAGTCAACAACTGCCTTGCTTCGCAATGGAAATTCTGGTCCCAGTTGTGGTTGTAAGTTGAGGACTATCTGTATTTGTATTATTTGGAATAATATGAACCTTCTTAGGAAGGGTATTATCTTTGAGTGTTTTATTTGGATTTGTCACCTTAACATCACATATTAAGGAGGTGGAAAGGATTCATCTCAAAAGAGGAAACACCATCCCAACCTTGTTTTACCACAAAGGCAAGAGAAATTTAATTGTTTTCTGAGTTTATAAATGAGCTCTGTTTTGTACTTCTCAGAAAAGAAAAATGTTAGAAAATTAGGAACCACATTCAGCATTTTTGCCCAGGCAGAGGGTGATTTCTAAAGCATTCAAACTCCAATGGGTTTAAACACTTTGGATTCATACAGGAAGACTTCTGTCAAATAACTATGGAAAGTTACTAAGGAGTTTCTGTGATAGGGAATTTGTTTTTATTTCCAGAGGATTAGTTTCATCCAACTGGTTCCTTAAAGCAGAAGTTTAAAAATTAGTTTGGGAAGGCTCCTGAGAAGGAGAGAGAACATACATCGAATATACCACAATGGCTTACCTGGAAGCAGCTAAAATAGAAGCATTAAGGCCTCCAAAGCAGGATAAAGCCACAGCAAAGGGGATGGTCCAACTCATGACGCCAAAAACCTGATCACCAAAAGTCTAGAAAAAAAGAGAATCTCCTATGAGCTGTTGGTAGGCTAGAGGAATCATTGGTGATGAAATATGACACCATTCATTTACAGATAGTCCTTGAATTACAACCATAACTGGAACCAGAATTTCTATTGTTAAGCAAGCAGTTGTTAAGTCATGCCCAACCTTATGACCTTTTTGCCATGGTTGTTAACTGAATCACTGCAGTTGTTAAGTGAATCACAAGGTTGTTAAGCAAATCCAGTTTCCCACATTGACTTTGCTTGTCTGAAGCAGGATATGAAGGTCACAAATTTATTTATTTATTTTGTGTGCCGCCGAAATCCGGAGACTCTTGGCGGCTAACAATACTAAAAACATTTCATTAAAAACATTTAAAAATAAAAATAATAAACACATTAAAATAAAATTTAAAAAATGGAGATCACATGACCCTGGGATGTTCCAACCATCTTAAATACATGCTGGCTGCTAAGCACCTACATTTTAATCATGTGATGGTGGGGATCCTGCAACAGTCATAAGTCATTTTTTTCAGTGCCATTGTAACTTAGAACGGTTACTAAACAAATGGTTGTAAGTCGAGGACTACCTGTATGATATATGATCCACTAGGAAATGAGGATTTTCCACAACTCCAGTTCCCATAAACCACAGCTGATACAGCCAATGATCAGCAGGCATTGTAGTCCAGCATCATTTGAACATTCATACATTTCCCTTTACCGCTGTTGTGGAAAAGCCACAACATCATCTTGACACATGAGAAGAACCCCAAATGATGAATTAATTTCCAGAATTTCTGACTAACACATTCTTGGGAAGTGTTTTTCTCCTCTGATTCTTCGGAATTAAGCCATTTTAGGGACAAAAAAATAGCACTCAACTGCTGGATTCCACTGGAAAGGCAAGGTATGTGCTTACTAACCACGGCCACTGCATCGCTCGATAGGATCTCCATCTTGCTCAGCACCGTATAGTATGCCACGTTCGTCATGATGTAGATCACAGTGACGATAGGCATGGATATTCCAATGGAAAGAGGAAGGTTCCTAAAGAGTAGCACAAAGAAAATATTCTCATATTTTGTGTCTCTCCTGTTGCTATTTCCACATTCTGTGAAATGGCCATCACCCTTTTCAATGGAGTCAAGCCTAGGAGAGGAAACTTGGAAAGCTAACTTTCTTGGCAAAGCTCACAGGATCCCTTCATTCTCCAAACTTTAACTGCAGTGAGTTTTCCTGGACTTCCTTTCATTACCTAAAAGAATAGGGAGAAAAATCCTAACCCTGGGTTAAGAAATCATTTCCACCCTCAATTTAAAAAAGAAAATCCCAGCTCAGTGCTTCATTCCATTTCGAAAGATCTGGGTTCAAGGTTGCTCTCTGAAAATTGCAAGATTTCTTTCTGCTCTTACCCTCTTAGGGGAATCAGTCTTAGTGCCCATATTCCCTCCCTTTAGCTACCCTGAGCAGAAACTCTACAAACCTTTAGATTTTGAAGCTAAAACGACCTACGTATTCACTTCTCTCACCTTGGAAAGAGCTGTGCTGTAATGCCTAATTTTGTCCAATAGATGGCATTCCCACCTCATTTCTCCCAAATAAAATTTGAATTCAAGAATTTGAATTAAAGGGGAGGAAAGAACAAAATTGGGTATTTCTCTCTATCCAGGGGACTTTCAAATCTTGTATTGCATGCTGGCACACATGTGCATCAATCATGCAAACAGTCATGCCCACAACTACAGCCCATTAATTTTGACAGGCTAGATCTAGTGTTTCTCAACCTTGGCAACTTTAAGATATGTGGACTTCAGCTCCCAGAATTCTGGGAGTTCATGGCTGGCTGGGGAATTCTAGGAGTTGAAGTCCATACCTCTTAAAGTTGCCAAAGTTGAGAAATATTGGGCCAGACCTGCGCATTCCAGCATCCAAAGAAGAGAGTACTCCATCAGCCAACCAAGAACGCTGCTAGGTTAATCTCCAGCAAGGATTTTATTGACTAGAGACAAAGTCTGAAGAACAAGGAGAGGCCAGCAACTAATCAGGTTCAATTAATTCTACCAATTCCCTCTTTGGGAGGTGAGCATAAATTCTAAGGTCATTCTGGGAAATGGGGGTGGGGATGCAACATTGCTTCTCTGGAAAAATATCTTGGGCATTATTCTTCTAGAAGTGGATTGCAGCCCATGGAGCATGCCAAATTAGTGATCTCACAGCCCGGGATGACCTCTGAAACTTAAGATATTCAAGCTGTCTGAAGGCTAACCTTTCCGGGTTCTTAATTTCTTCTGTGACAAAATTAAGGGTGTCCCATCCAGAGTAGGAGAAGAGTGCAGAGTAGAGAGCCAGTGCAATGTTGCCCATATCCCAGGCAGATCCCTCAAAAGCATCCACCAAGTTCTCCGAATGTCCTGCAGGAGAAGATAAGAGTTTGCCCAAATCCATACAAAGCCCTTTAGGGCCCCCCCAAAAGGAGTGAGATTTGAAGAAGTCTAAGGGAATCCTAAAATCCCATCTGGAATGTGATGCACATCACTCCCATTCACACATTCAAGCATCCCATGAAGCTGTCATTCAGTGAGAACATTCAGGTGTGAATTAGCTCCAAGAGGTCACCAGTAAAGAAAAGTGGATTGGAAAACTTGGTTTGACCTTGGATTGAACCTTTGATATCTGATATGAGGTCTCTTTTATGATCCAGAGTGAAGGTTCCTAAGAGGCTGGGCAGCCACAATAAGTCTGCCCAAATGTATTGCATTTGCAACATCCAGCAGGGCAAGAGAAGTAGAAACATCACAGCCAAATTTTCAATACCTTGTCCAATGCAGACGATGCCTGCAATGATCACAACAATGAGAGCTAGCACCTTGGCATAGGTGGATATGTCCTGTACTCGGGTTCCCCATTTCACATAGGCACAGTTCACAAAAGTCAGGAAGCCTGAAATCAAGAGAAGAAAACAAAAAGCAGATTCACTTACAACAGTGGGGTAAACCTGTGTTCCTCCTCCAAGCCAGTGGTGTGTATACTTAGATACCCATGCCCAAGTAGGAAATCAGTTGAATTTGTTTCCTCTTGAATTCTAAAGCTAAAAGTCCTCCCAGATCCTGTGTTTGTGTACAACAGTGGGTTTAAAGAAGAAGAAGGCTATTTCTAGAACCTTTCTACAGCACTCTGCTTTCTCAGCAACTCCCATTAGAATCTAGAGAGGAAAATGACACCAGCCTACCCCCATCTACATCACTCTCCAAAGGCCAATTCCACTGTCTACCTGGATCACTCCCTTATTGTGGGATGATATTTTCACCATTATTCCTTGACCTGGGGGAATGGGATATATTCTTCAGTCATTTACTACGGATGGAATCTAAATCTTGGCAGCTGCTCCTTGCAAGAACAACCACCTGCAGCCTTCTTCCCCCAGAGTAGCTGTTGGGTCAATGATGTGTTTGCTTTGGTCCCATCAAAAAATTAATGGAAGCTATTGAGCTTAATCCTATCCACAGAGTCCTGACCTACCTTTTACTTTGGACTACTCCTAGGTCCTGTTTCTTAATCATGTTGAGTTATGAAGCAATCGCTCAGCAAAGACAGGGAGCTGGGAAGCCTGAATTAATTAACTAGCCAGCTGGGAGAGGGTGGATGAATTGGGAAAGAGAACTGGTAGGTTGGTCAAGAAGAGGTTTCTCTTTCAGTCTTCCCTCCTGCCCATAATACTAGTCCACCCTTTGAGCCTTCTCAATGCCTTGGACTATAAGTCACATCATTTGCAGCCATCAAAGCCAATGTTGTAGGACAGGCAGGCTTTAGATATGCTAGGGGAGAGAAAGGAATTTGCCTCCTGTACCCAAGTGTAGGGAGGAAATCAGCCCTGGAGATTTGGTGCTAAGAAAGTTGGAGAGCAGGGTTTCTCCTCTAAATTGGGGAAAGAATGTGTGCTACAAGCTACTGGGAAAAAAGTCCTTTTCCTCATCTATTCAAGCCTTTAGCAGTAATTGCTGGATACCTCACTTGCAAGTCAATTTCTAGCATTAGGGACAATGCATGATTCTGTTTAATAATTTCCCTTCCCTGGCTGGCTACAAGATGAAATCACCAGCCCCTTCCCCAAAACAACAGAAGAAGGGCAAAATGACATCTGGATGAAAATAATTGCATAGATGTTGACTGATGCGCCTGCTCGTTTCCCAACCTGGTGCCCGGCTCCCAGAATTCCAAATCCAAGACACCAGGTGCCAATCACCTGCTTCTAGGGAACACCAAGAACTTAAATCCAGTCAGAAGAAGACAGGTCTTCCTGGATTTCACTCAAAGTTCAAAGAGGAGGAACCAAAGTAACTTGTTTATCTAGCTCCTATAACTTTTTTTTATATTCTGCCCTTCTAACCTTGATCTTTATTCGAAGAACAAGTTGTTGTGCCTCAAGAGGCTGTGAGAGATTAGGCTTGTGGCCAGACACCCAACCCCCAAGGGCCAGAAGAGACCATGTTTTGCTAAGGAACATCCTCGAGGTTACAAACTCCATTTCAAGTCCAAGACACCACTTCCTAATGGCAGAGCAAATGGGGGGGAATTCAGGACACTTCTTCATCAACACTTGGCTTCTTTATAAACAAAGCAATAAATTCTTCTTTGTTATCAATCTTTGAAACATGCCCATGAGCAGCTAGAGATATGAGGACTCATTTCCCAATGGCACGACTTATTCTTCAGTGGGAGACAGCAGAGGTAGTCCTGCCAAATTTTCAAGTCATCTCTTTGGTGCCAGTCTCTCACACTATGTAATATCTAGCCATATACTCCAACTCAATGCATGAAGAAACTTTCTGTCTAGTGTTTCTCAACTTCAAGAACCTTAAGATGTGTGGACTGCAACTCCCAGGATGCCCAAGCCAGCCACGTTGGCTGAATTCTGAGAGTTGAAATCCACATATCTTAAGGTTGCTGAGGTTGAGAAATACTGCTCTGATCTCCAAACATCTGTCACAAGGGCAGTCTTCTCTTCACTGCCTCAACAAATTACTGGATAGAAATGCTTTGTGTGGTTGTAGATTGCCACTTAGACCGACAGATGTCTCCGACCATGGAGAGAGAGCCTTCTGTACCCAAAAGAGCCAGTTTCATCTTCAATGTGGTCTGAAGAACAAAGTGTGAGCCACCTCTCCTGAAGAGGTTTGCTCTGCAGTAAATTCCAGACAGGTTTTATCAACTGTCCTAAGTAAAATGGCTTCAGAGGTCAATATGGAGACGTCTCAGGTGAGAACAAATCTTTAGTTCCAACTCTGCCGCTTTCTGAAAGCTTCCCAAACTCGGCCCCTATTTTTGTATTTCTGAAATTGGGATAAATGGACTGATCTGCTTTTCAGAGCTAGTTCCTGGACATGGGTTGCTTTAGAAGAGACAAAGATATGTGTTCTGGTTAACCTCCACTCTATCCTTTGCCCTGCATACCCTTTGCTACCATCCCACTCCTAACTCAAAGGATCTACCCTTTTTCCTTTCTCTGCAAACAGTTTTTCTGCCTAGCCCTCATGCCCACGACATTCCAGCCGGCACATTCCTGTGTTGCAACCGGGTGGTTTCGGGGGAGCCTGACACTGCATTTCTCACCAGCCACTTCCAGACAGCACTTGCCGATTCAGCAGGCTGCCTGCGCATCAGCTGAAGTCAGTGGCTTCCTGAAAATACCCCAGAATTAACTGCTGGGTAAGAGGGAGAGGAGAGCCAGCAGTAGAAAAGAGCTGGAGGTCACCAGACCTTGAGTCAGAATGTCATATCTGGAAAGGGTGCCTCTCAGAGCAGGGAAGCCCTCTTAGTCTATGGTAGCAAAAAATCAGGAAGAGATTAGGAGCCCCTTTTCCAACTAGGAAACTTTATCCCCAGACATACACTTTGAATGGACATCTCTCCTGATCAGATCAAAGCTACATGAAGAGACATCCAACCTAGGATTAAGCTTCATTTAAGAGATCACCCATTCAAGGATTAAGCTCCACCTCAGCGTGTATAAACAGGTCTATGTGTGGTTTGCCTTTGGCTGCTTTTTTCTGAAATAAGGGGGGTGGAGCAGCACACCAAGAGCTGTGGGTGCTCCTTTGAGTGGTGGTACAGGAGAATGAGGGTAAGAAAGTGGCATTGGACCAAAGGAGCAAGGTGAAACATGTGCAAAGGTGTCATATTTACCCCAGAGATACAAATCCTAGTTCCTAAATCTTTGAGTGCAGGCTCTCTCAACTTCAAAAGTTGTAATTTTGGCAGCAAGGAGATTCTTAAATAAATTACTTACAAATAATCCCATTAGCTAAATTAACTCTCTTGAAATGAAACAAAAGCAAAGGCTTTGCTCTTTTGGTCCCACACATTACTGTTTAGGGTAATATTCATGGCATCTTCAGTGCCCTTGACCCAGAAAAAGTTCTGCTTCTCTCGTTCAGCCAGATTGCAAATGAAAGTTCAAGCAGAAATCCAACCGGTCACATCACAGCTTGAACATTCCAAAGGAGGAGCTCTGCCTAATTGAACCATCCCAAAATCCAGGACAGATAAAAGCAGAGCTGTAAAGAGAAGATGGTTGTCACGGATGCCTGACTCACAGGCCAACCAGGAGAATGGGATCAGGATAAGGAGAAATAGGAGCTGAAAGCAAATCCTATCTGAGAAAGCATGCATAATATTGAGAAGCAAGATCATTATGATTCTATTCATGCCACCCCAAATACAGGAAAGGTGGTAAATGAAAAGAAGGCAGTCTGTATCTTTGGACAAAGCTGTAATCTTAACAACTTGGCAATTCAACATATCAGCCAAGGAAGGGCAGAGTTGTGTGCAGAACAAGGAAGGAAGGTAAAAGCAAGACAAAAGCAGAGAAATAGATTAGATACTGAGAAACAATCTGCCCTTTGCCCTGCCTGAATCAAGCTTTGGCATAATAAAGATTCTATCAAAATACCTACATAGCAAGGAGATGCCTACCCTCCATGCTTGAGAAGCTAAGAAGCCTTCTCAAGAAGGATGACCAAATTGGAGCTGCAGAAATCCAAATGACCACTAGAGGACAGCAATATGCCATATCTGTGACTTCAACCAACCCAGTGCCATTGCCTCCCCTCCCCAATTGCACTCACAGACGCAAACAGCAGCCAGGAGCCGGCTGGCCAAATAGGGTGCCTCGCAGGATGGGAAGAAAGGTTGCACCAAGTAGTTGGCAAAGGTAATGGCGATGACAGCTTGGCTGGTGGGTTCAATGATGAGAAGAGAAGTCCACAGGCGGATGAAAGCCGGCAGCTGGCCAAACGCCTCCAAGATATAGGCATAGCTGGCCCCTGATTTTTTGATGGTGGTGCCCAGCTCAGCATAGCAGAAGGCCCCAAAAACGGAGAAGAGGCCTCCCACGGCCCAGATAACAAGGGACAGGCCATAAGACTTGCTGTAGACCAAAACCCCCTTGGGTGAGACGAAGATGCCTGAGCCGATCATGTTGCCCACAATCAAACAGACACCATTGAGTAGAGAGATCTCCTTCTTCAACTGGATAGCTTCCTCAGAGGATGAGTGGGAAGAGGGTACATCGCCATTGGCTGCTGTCTTGGCGGGGTGGTCATCTTCGGTGGCTGTCACCAGATACTGGGCAGACTTGGTCATGGCTGGACAAGGAGAAAAGAGTTCAATTATTCCCATGTCTAGCAGAAGCAACCCCCTACACCCCAAACGATGTTTCTCTCCTCAAGAAGTGAGTCAGACAATATCTGGAGCCCTTCAGATGCGCAGTCACTCCAACTAGACCTAGTCAAACACAGCTGGCTTGTCAGGAAGATAAACTCAACTTGGCTTATCTCTCCTGAAGTGAAATTCACCATGACTGGATGCACATACAATTTGCTATGGAGAGTTTGCTTAAATGTGATTTACTAAATAAATCACAATAGACAGTTTACACAAGCCAAGAACGAAACATACCACAATCTGATTTAGTGCAGTGTGAATCCAGTCTCCAGGACACCAATACTAAGTAGGAAAGGTTGAAAGACAGATGTTCCTTTGCTTCTCAAGTGTCTGAGAATCTGAGTTTCTCTGCTAGAGTCAGAGAAGAAGAGCTCTAAATAAAATTGATTTTTTTAAATCTGGAGGAATAATTAAATGAACAGACACAGGCAGATCTGGCACTTAAGATGGCCAGTGCACCTCCTATGCATGTGAAAGGCTAAAAGAAGTGACATTTGAGCATCCAAAAAAAAGGCTGAGCTAAAAGCTGTCTTATATCTTCTCCTCAAAAGGAAGGGATTCCAATGAATGGACCCCAAGTGATTGCAAGAAAGCAAAACTTGGGTTTCTGCTTTAATCAGGAACTGGCGCAGGCAGCTGGAAATCAATATTCTAACCCCTTCCAGCAGGGGACAGAAAGAGACAAGGATGAAGAGGATGCCTAAGAGATGAACTGAGAAGCACTCACCAGTTCTGGACTTAGATCCTCCTGTGGATCTGCCTGCCTGTCCCCACACAAGCTTAAGGATAAAGAATTAGAAGTTGTCAGGACAGCACTTTTAACTTGAGGAACTAAGCAGGGTGACTGGGGGCGGAGTGAGGGGGTGTACAGGAGGGTGAGCCATTGAGTCCAAGGTCCGTCTGGTGCCAGGTGGGGGTGGGGGGAGGATTCCTCATCATTTGGAAGATAAGGCACTGCCAGTTCCTGCAAATTTTCTCACAGCCATGCCCGAGATTTCCTGAAAGAAGGTTTTGTGCATTCCTGCCGCAATTGTTATTTCCTGGATTTGCTTTCCTCATGAGTGATTGAGTGATTATACCAAATTTCCAGGTTGCACCCAGCTCTAAAAAAGAAGGGGCGTCTGCAAATCATAGATCTGTACTTCCTATCAGCTTAATATATTCTATTTTTATATTGTATTTAAAAACCACCCATCTCCTTCATTGAACGACTCTACTGACTAATAACTTCCAAGTCCAAAGACTCAGCCTCAGAGGTAGCCTAGTCTGAGAAACATGTTTTGATACCAATAGAAGAGAATCTTTGTAGCTCAAGGTTGAGCTGAACTGTGGAGTCCTTGGTGCTCTCTGAACTTGGTGGTTTGCTTGCAGACATTTTATTAGCTGACTAGGTGACATATCCTAGGTAAACTTGTATACCTACTAGGTTAGTGCTAAGATGTATTAGTTTACCGACCAGGTAAACATGTTTTGAGCAGAAAATTCTTCCCATTTCCTCTTTGTGTTCTGTAGAATGGAGGGTTCTCAGCGCAAATCAACCTTAAAAGAAGCACAGAAAAAAAAGAATAAACATAAGACTAGTAGAAATTGAAAGTAGTTCTGAAACTTTTATTTTAGACAGTTGAACAGAAATCAGAGTGTTGCATTGATGAGTCAACTATTCACTTCCCTGATTTCATTTTCATCATATAATTTTAAAACTTTGGTTCTCATAAAAAATTCTGGAAAACTCAGCACCATACATAACCTTTTCACGTATATTTTTATCTATCGTTTATTAAACAAAATTATACACTGTTCATCTCATTGTCTAAGTGATTCTGGGAGGTTTACAAGTAAAAAACGATAAAATCTGTGTATAAATTCATACAAAAATAAGTTAAAAAGATGAAGCACTCTCAAACCACCAGTGTTTCCAGGGTTGCGTCCCACTTATGGATCCCCATGCTAGTTGACAGAGCCAGATCTTAATGCACTTCCAGAAAGCCAGCAGAATGGGGACCAACCTCACTTCAGGGGGGAAGATCTTCGTTCCATAGGGCAGGGGTAACAACAGAGAAGACACACAGACACATATATGAGAGTGAGTTTGGTGTAGTGGTTAAGGTATCCAGCTAGAAGCTGGGAGAGTGTGAGTTTCAG